>JAAGNO010024963.1:188847-205000 GCA_033439905.1 Ceryle rudis
GACCCCCACCCTGCAGATATCTGTAAACATTCATCAGATCCCCTCTCAGGCTGCTCTTCTGCAGGCTAAACAGCCCCCGGGCTCTCAGCCTTTGCTCATGAGAGCTGTTCCAGTCTGAGAGATCTTACTGTAAAGCAAACCAGTAAATTTAGAGAGATCTCAGGAAGTGCTGAATATGAATACATGTGTATGCTATATATGAAACCATAGCAGAGTTTTACATGTTGGTATATAACGAGGAAAATAGGCTACCAAGGTTTAAAAAAAACATAACTGCTTTTTCATTTTGGAAAATTATGAACAAAGAAGATCAGACACTTGCCCAGTCATTGCAATTCGTTTGAAAACCCAGTGAGTTTTTTGCCTTTTTTTCAACCATGAGACTACTTCCTAAAGGTGTTATCTGCAAGATACAGTAGTTTGCTTATTCTTTATGTTGTAGTTCAGTGCTACTTCACTTTTTCTTGCATTTTCATCTCCAAAACTTTTGTTTAATTTGAGTGCCCAGGTTAGATGGATGGCGTTCATTGAAAGATGATCATAGTATCTAGTAAGTGCCTGATTACCCATTGGACATCAATATTTTTCTTTAAAAAGTATTGACATGCCATTAATTGTGATTGTAATTCTCGTGTCATGCCCCTAGAAGTAATATATTTGAGTTCCAAGTGCTAAACAACTTATTAAAGTGTTTGTGTGGAAAATATTGAGCACTCTAAAGAAAGAAAGTTGGAACTGGATTGCCTCTCTGTAAATCTGGTGTCACTGCCTTAAATAAAATGGTGTTATTTAAGCAGTAGCAGTAGAACCGCAGCCTGATGAGTCTGATCTGTCCTTTTAGTGCAAGTAGGGAAAAAAAAGAAAAGTCAAACGCCAAATTTGTATCCACATTTGACTTTTTCAGCATTTGTACTTACTAAAGCCACTAATGGGAGTTGATTGTCCTTTACATAAAAATGGTTAGCTAACATCCATTCAGGACTCAGCCTTGAATGGACGGCTCAGACTGGTATTAAACTACAAAGAAGGGTTCACAAAGAGCCTCGTTTCCTCTCCTGCAGTTGTACTGTGTATTTTCTTTTCCATCGAACTTCTTACAATTGAGATAGAAAATCTAGTTACGCTATCAGTGTTAGCCCGACCTCCGCTAAATAATCCATGTGGTTTCCATATGGTGGCAAGCTTACCCTGCAGAAAGCAAATGGGTGCAGTGGCAGCAGCATGCTGTGCTTCAAAGAGACACCCTTTAACAAGGTCCCCGCGAGTTGCCACTGAGATGATCTGCTGCTGCTGTCAGCTGAAGCTCATGCTTTAAGGTATCCTTGCATCTGCAGACTGAAGAGTAAGAAATACAGGGTGCTTAGATTGCTTTTGGCTGATAATAAAAAGCTTTCTGTAGAAAAAAGAAATAGTTTTAGGATTAGGTTTATAATAAAAGCAGGATGTGTTAAATGCCTAGCCCTTACAGTAGAGGAATTATGAAGAATTTGAAGAAGGCAATGGTGGTTAAGTTTCCCAGGCTTGTTTACTGTAGGTGTAAACCAATTAACATGTAACATAAATTTGTGCGTAGCGACAAAATAATTGTGCAAATGAGCTGTTCCTGAGAAGCGTATGCACACTGTTCACTGTAGTCCACCTCAGCTTCTTCAGAGGAGAGCAGCAAGTGACAACCCATGGGCTGGCATGCACACTGTATGCCACCAGGTACCGATGATGCAGCAGGAGCCAGGAGAGCCCTACTCAAGTACGTAGTTCACTTGTACACAAGCCAGCCCATTATACACGAAACCCACTTAGGTGCTGTCTGAAGTCATCTGTATGGCCAAGGAAAGCTTTGGAAAGACGCGGGTAGAAAACTTAGTTGCATTTAGTTGATCTCTGTTTGTCATGGAATTCTAAGAAATATAGATAACATTTGTATTTTAAATTAATTATGCTAAAACACTTGTTAGGAAATGGAGTTCACCTTTTGCCAGTAGGAATCACAGGTAGATTGTGACTTAAACTTGTGACTACATCTTGAAAAGTTGTTTTGACAACGCAGAGTGTCTCTAATTGTCCTGTAAAGAGAACGTGGGGACTGTGCCAACAACCCCTTGTTTTCCACTTCACTAGTATCTTGTGTCGCTCATTCATTATCTACACAGTAGCTGTAACAATAGCAGCCTTTCTAGGCAATTGTATTGTTGCAGGTCTACAAAGGATCTGAAAGTTGTCACTTCATTAAAAAATCTACACCGGTCTCAGCTCAAAAGAAGATTTGCTAATTTGATGCACTTATTTTTGGTTTCTGTGAAAAAGCCTTGCCTGAACTAGAAGGAAAGTCATCCAACCGTGCCAAAATCACATGAAGCAGCACACAGTGGGGTTTTTTGATTTTTTTTTTTGTGTAACTAGTAAATTGTTTCCCCATCATCGGAAAAAAAGCGTAGCAGTTAATGCATAACCAGGTATTTACATGTTTCTTCTTTTACTGTTTGTGCAATAGAGGAATGTTTCATCCCAGAATTTCAAGGAAGATGATACAACTTGTCTTGGATAAACATTTGAGATTTTATCAAAATATTTGATTCTAATAACCCATGATTGTTAGTCTTTTACACAAGTGACAGACGTGACAAATGTGAATGAACATATTGGCAGCCTGCCACTGTGGTACAATAACACAGCGTAGGTGCTGCAGCTCCCTAGCAGGGAATCGGTGTTCGTTATGTGGTGGATGGCATTTAAATGTGCTCATGGAGTTCATGGCACATCAGCTGAAATAAATATTCAATCATGGATTGGAAAAAGCCTTTAAAACATTAGACTATCTAAAGGAAGAAAAATTAAGTCAACTTATAGTTATCAAGATAAGCACAGTGAGGAAAGTGCACTTTACCTCATAGTCATCAATAAGTGAATTAACTGTTTCTCTTGCAAGGACAATTTTATTCTCTTTTCTTACTGAAATCTTCAGTTAGCATGCAGCAGGGCCTTGTAAGGTGAGATGCATTTCACTTAGCTTGGGTTTGGATTTTTGGACTTTCAAACTGCCTTATGCTACGCTGTGTCTACACAGGAATAGAAATGAAAGTCGGAACCATTCTTGAAACCGAGGTAGTTCATATGAGCTCTGCCACTCCCTGTAAGCACTCAAAACCTTCCCTGTGGCCACTGCAGAGCCACACGTGGCTGTAGAGACAGGCTCAGGGTTCACGTCCAGAGCAGGAATCTCCTAGTCGTGCTTTTTTAAGCACAAACAAGATGATAGTTTAGTGGTAACGTATACGAGGCACAAGTAGAAGCTCTGCCAACAGGAGGGGTTCCTGCTCTCCTTGCTTCCAAAAATCATTTCTGCATTGGGCTGCTCCCCACGGTGGCTTTTTTTGTGTGCTAAGACTTCTGTCTCAGTTTAGGGAACTGAATTGGGCAACAGATGCACCTTAAAACCTGCTCTTTGGGGGGAGGATCGTGTTCATTTCCAACCAGGTGCATGGCTATGTGACCATTTCTACCAGAAGCAGGGCTCCATGAGGAAGGTAGTAAATGGCTAGAAACTTGCGATGAGGGACTAAGCCTTTTGCTGATATTGCCAACTTAATGATAGATACCAGTTTAGCCAGTAAGGAGCAGGTCCTCTCCTGCCTGTCATATAAGGAGTTAAAGCTCTCAGACAGCCCTCTCACAGCTTTCCATTCAAATTCAGGACTGGCACAGCAGTACTTTAAAATGTTTGCGAATATCCAAATATCTCTCAGGCTTTACCACCCTCCTTTCTTTCTGCTTGAGGCTGAGGTTGCTTAGTAAGGATGCTTAGATGCTTTAGATGCTTGCAACAGTTACATCTAGGTTGTGGACTCCCTTCTGCTTTGTTGTTGCTCGTTTAAAATACTTTAGCATTATAATCTTCTCTTAATAGTCTGCCGTCAAACTTGTCAGCTGCTCATTTAGGGGTGGAAGGAAGAGGCAAGAACCCCTAGCATGTTACCTTCGTGCACAGTAGAATATGTCCAGTTTGTGGTTTCTCATCACTAGTAAACTGTGTGTGAAAAAAAGATAATTAAACATCACAAGTCCTGATGTGTCTTGTAAGCGCTTGCGGACTGGTAACAACCCTGTGTGCTGGGGCAGAGTGGCAAGTGGAACTACGGGAGCTTCCTGGAGCTTGCCTGGCATTCTCCTGCCTCTGAGGGGGGCAGTTTTCAGACGATGATCTGTATTAGCTTTGCAGCTTTGTCTTGGTTGTGCAAAGATGCAAGTCCTTTCTTCACTCTTGATTTTGAAAAGCTGTTCCTAGAAAAGTAAAGAACATCAAGAGCTGTCTGTTTTATTATACCACAGGCATTTAATTAACTACCGTAGTCATAAGATGTTAAAATGCTTTGTGAAACTCCAGACAGTTCAAAAGTCAGAATGCAGTATGACTTACATACTTAGGAGAAAACAAAGCAGTCTTGCCCTAAATGACTAGATATCTCTCCTTCAGTATCGATGTAACCCCTGCACTTTGGCTGGGGAATACTGCAGATGCTGAAAAGGATGGTTCACCATTATTCCTTTGTTTCAGGTTAGAAAGCAAATGTATAGCAAAGACACTATTGACCTGCCTGTGTGTTTTCAGACCAGTTGTGTCAAGCGAAATAGAAATGAAAGATTATTTTCATAGCTTCCCATATTTCTTGCCAAGCGAGAACCAGCACATTACATTTTAATTTTAGGGAGGCTATAAGGTGCAGTAAAGTGTAGCGAGCTGTACGCTCATCAGAGATGGGAACTGTTTTCTCATGTTGGTTCTCTTTGTCTGCTCTGAGTGGTAGCACAGGAATTGAGCTGAGACAACTTGGGGAAAAGCACTGGAAGCATGAGGGAAGTGATCGTAGATGGTATGGAGCCTCTCTCCTACATGATACAGGTATAAAGATGCTTGAAAAAATACGTGTGGAGAAAAAGAAAGGAAAATGAGGAGATTCTCAGAAATATGGGTGGGTCCCAGATGAGCAGATTTGCTTTTTATGAGCAGACATATCAAAACTCCAAATGAAAATGCTAAACCTTTGGGCTTTTTTGGTAGGAATTTTAATTAAAGGAGCCTAGAATAGAATGGAAGAAAACCTGTCTCCCCTCCGAGCTTTCAGAACTGAGGGGAGACTTCCCCTGCATCCCATGGAAGCACACATCATGAGTCTCCTCATGCCCTAATTTATCTTCTTGTTGCTTTTCAGTGACAAATGCTCTTAGCACTGGAGATCTTCTTCACTTTTGCTTACAAGAAGACACCTCTTTTCTTCCTCATTTTTACAAAGGTCTCAGCATCCACATAGACTGTAAGCATCTATCTTGTCTCACTTTTAGCTTCGATGTAATAGAGAACTCCTTATGAGAAAATGCAAGCCAAAGCAAAAGGCGCTTTCATATTAGTAATTGCTTCTCCCAGTCAGAGATTTCCTTGGGACTATAGTATAGAATGCAGCAGGAAGCATTTGTGTAATACTGGTGAAATACTATTCAATACTTTACAACTGTTATAATTTATAAAGATTTACTACTGTAATTCTATGTAAGCCTGTGTTTAGTATATATAATCAGCACATACTGCTAGATGTGGCCTCAAATAAAAAAGGGCACTTGAGCCTTCCATTTGGAAGGGTAAAGAAAGCTTATTAGGATTCATTACTAGAATCAAAGAGCTAGCAGAATATTTCACTCAATAGGTACAGCAAAAAAAAAAAAAGGAATTTGTAGTGAGAACTTACTACTAGGTTGATCAGTATCATTTTTTGGGGGGGTTTCTGTAAAGGAAAAATAAATGATTCCCATTTCACTTGTTGTGACATTTTATTTATTTTCTTGGAATGAAAAAGAAGAGTGAAAGATCCTCTGTTAGCAATTGGGAAGCTTAAATCAGTGAGTTCTTATATTTCAGTAGTGCAACATCTTGGAAGTGATCTCTTCTGCTGCAGGAATTTGCTGTTTTAGTGAACAAAATATAGGAGCCTTGCAAGTCCCTGGCTTGGAGGTGTCTACTTGTACAATTTAGCAACTGCTAAGAGTCTTTTGTTAGTCATAAAAAGTGTATAAAATAAGAAAAAAATCAGTTTGTGATGCATTTATAAAAAGTTAGACTATTATTAAATTAAATTCCAAAAATTATGCTTCTTCCAGTCACAACATTGCTAACCAGTGTTCCACTGGAAGATTTCTGAGTTTAACATCCCACACTTAAAGAATCTTATCATGTTGTCCTGGCTAATGGTAACAGAAATCACCTGTCTCCTTTCTCTACACAACCTACAAATTTACAGACTGCCCTGTTTCACAAAGGATTAAAAAAAATACTGCAGAGATGCAGCTGTGGTGGAAATGAAAACCTCACTATAGTTTTACATATATTTTGCTAACGGGGGGTATTTAAAGTTAAATGGTGAAACATATCCACTTGTTAGCTGCTTGTTAGGTAGTCAGATTGCTCCTGAGTGTGTGTGTTCATACACTCTCCTAAGTGGCTCTTCAGAGATAACAGACATGGAATACTAGGAAATTCAGCTATGCACTGAAGCATCGTGTTCCTTAGACTGAAGTGGCTTGTATGCCAATGGGGTCTGTAAGCAAAGTGAAGGACTTTTTCTCATACTGATTCGACTGGAAAACTAAGAAGTCAACTTTGGGGCAGGAAGAGCAGAAAAAGAGCAAGCTATGAATGGTTTCCCCTTTCTATCCTATTTTCAATTAGGTCCTTGCTTTTCTGAAGAGGCGTGGATCAATTCATGATCCTGGATCCAGATCTGGAAAATTGAGGGAATGTTTCCAAGTTCCCAACTGTACTGATTGTGTTAAGCGAGGGAAATTTTCTTATTCTGCTGTTGAGTGGACTTACTGACGTTTGTGTTTTAGCAAGTGAAAGTGCTTTCAGTAATACTGGATTCCTTTACCAGGAGCAACTGCTAAAAAGAGTTGAAGAGAAAATAGATTTCCTTCCTGCAGAAAAAAGCCACGTATTTCTGACGGAACAGTTTTGGGAAAACTAAAACTGGTGTTCTTTGGCTTGAGAGCTTTCCAGTGGTGGATGGGCTGTCCACTGCTCCCACTTCCCAGGATGCTGACTCTGCCCATCACTTGCCAGCCAGGCAGGCCCAGAAACGGGCCGACTGTTGGAAGGGTTGCTTGGGAAGTGACAAAGGGTGAGCAGCTGCTGTAGCTTCTCAGCTCCCGCTGTGGAAAGACATCGTGTTTGGGAATCACGGGGTTCTTGAGATCAAGTCCTGAAAATGTTCCTGAAAAAGATGTATTTAAATAGAGTTAAGTGTTGCTTACAGCTAAACTCTAAAAAATGTGCTCCCCAAAACCTTACAGCTAAGCTTCCCTGAATGATGCAAACCAACTGTAGTTAATGTACATGTTTTGTGGAATACTAAATATCAGAGGCCTGTATGTGAATAACTTCTTAGTTTTAGAACGATCCGTGGCAAGGGTGATGCTCTATGATAACATCTTTCTTCACCTAGACAGGTAAGCTAGACATGCCCAATAATTTTATTCTCTAAAGGCAAATGCAGACTTCTGTTCCGTTAACAGGGCTTTTCTCAAGGGGACCTGTATTATTCAGAGCAGCAAAGAAAACAATAGAATTCTTTAAGTGATAGGGGAAAAACTTTATTGAATGTACATAACAGCAAAAAAAAAATCTTTCTCATAGGTCTATTACAGTACATTCAGACTCTTAGAAAATCACAAGTATTGACAGATTTAGAAGACAGAAGATCTGTATAGAAAAAACCTGCTCTAATTATTGGCTAGCTTGTAATTAGAGGAAAGCAAAATCAAACTATTCGTTGATAGGCAGTGACTGAATATAGAATAAGATATGCTGAAAATATTCTCTATTTCAGAAACTATAAACTAGGAAGTTCATTGATAGCCTGCAGTTAGAAGCGATGATTAAAGAAGATTTTGTCGTACAGAAAATCAACTGGTTTGTCTTCATTTTTCATCACAAAAGAAGGAAAATGTATTGTCATGGTATTTTAAGTGATATAAAGAAATAGTCTAATGAAAGTCATTTGTCTGCTGCTACCTTTTCTATCACAGTATAGGCACAAGATTTTGCCAAACGGCAGTTTCTTTATCAAGTAAGCAATCAATCACAGTTATGATATAGCCTTTAAAAAGGAGTTCTATTAAAATAATACTATTTGGGTTCAAATGCAAACCTCTGCCACTAATTCTTTATCATGAATCACAGCTGCTAATACAGATATTTTATAGTAAGTTTTAAGGACATGCAAACAGCTGGAGAATTACTCTCTCTTGAAGAGACCCAAGCCAAGTGCCACCAGCTGTGGATAGGGCCCTGTCTTCAAACCCCACTGACGTGCAGGAAGAGAGGACTTGACATTGCAATATAATGTTACATTCGGTTTAATAAGAATTCTAAGAGTTGACCCTGTGTGTTAAAAGCACATATTCCCTTAAAAAGAGCTTCAGGATAAAGCAATATTAGTGCTTCAATAACAGTGAAGCCCAGACCGCTCTTTTTGTCACCTTGGACAATTAGCAGATCCTTTTGCAGTTTTTAGCTGAGAAATGGAGCTGTGCTCTTCCTGGAGACTTGTTTGCATTTTTCAGCAAGTTAAACTGTCACTATAGAAAACACTACAACTCAACAGACCTTCCCGGTGCTCTCAGCCTCTGGTTGTAGCTCTTACTCTCAGTCAGGACTGTGCATGGGAGCGCCATGCCTTCAATCAGGAGGGCATGTGCTGCTCTTCAGCCTTCACTGGCTTTTAGAGTCATCCTCGCTGCCAGTAATGAAACCTGAATAAAGTGGTTTAGTATTAAGGACTGCTGGTTTGGTTTGGGTTTGTTTAGTTTTTTTTTTTTTTTTAGGGTTCCCAGGCATTCAGCAGTACTGACAGGTAGTCATTGGGGCTTTAGGAGACACTTGGATGCTTGGCGTCCAAGATGGGACAGAAATCTTCTCGGCATTTACCTGTATTTTGCATTTCCTTGTAACTTAAAAACAATGACCTGCACGTTAAGTTTGTGCAGCTTTAGTGAATTCATAGTGGTTTACAGCGGCATTTAGTTTTGCGATGCAGTTTTGTCTTAAACTTGGATTGTTCTGGAGCAGGAGGATTGTCCATCAGAAAATGGTTAGTTGGTGGTTTTCCGCCTCCTGAAGGCAGCACACACAGCGTGGAGTCGAGGGAAGCCAATTTGTCTGCTGCCTGGGACAAAGCCCTTTGGCTGGTGAGACTGAGCCGTATGTTCAAACGCACACGAGCCGGGACTTCACTTAACGCCTTTGTTAGATTTCTCCCCCTCTCGCCAGCACTACTGTAGTCTTTAAACAGTGTGACAGAAGTACACTTCCACTGCAGTTAATGGATTTATCAAATACCTTATTTCATGCTTTCTGCTTTTGATTTATGAATTTTGATCCCAGAGACAAGGACCCTGTGAGTATTGATTGTGGGAAATGTCAGACTAACAGAAGTTAATTTCGCTCGTACATGTGGAAGTCTGTGATTCTCTGACAGCGCTGTCTGCAGAGCACTGGCTGTCACCCAGCCCCAGTGACACCCTGCCGGCCCAGCACCGGGCCCCTCCGTCCCTCACACAGATACTGGGCCGGCACTGGGTTTGGAGGAAGGGTCAGGTCGGGTCAGGGGAGGCCAACAAGCTGCTGCAGAGCCCGTCGCTCTGTGCGGGCTTGCAAGGTGCCTGGCGGGATAATGGAATGTCACCCTGCCAGCAC
This sequence comes from Ceryle rudis, assembly GCA_033439905.1. Classification (NCBI taxonomy): domain Eukaryota; kingdom Metazoa; phylum Chordata; class Aves; order Coraciiformes; family Cerylidae; genus Ceryle; species Ceryle rudis. The sequence goes on from JAAGNO010024963.1 coordinate 198,587, forward strand.
CGCCGCTGATCGGCGACACTTCATTTATCCATCGGCTCTCTTTGTAAATTATAAGTCTTTACTTATTTATTTATTTTTAAATGGTAGAGTTGAAGTGTCACTTATACGGTGGGACACTTGAGCCAGGAGGTGGTAGACAGTTTGGGTTTGCTCGTCGTGTCTCTTGCATTTGAGATGCGGTTAAAAACTTTGGTCTTCCTGCAGGGTGTTTGTTCCGAGCGAATATATTATCACAGATTGCAGAAGAACAAACGGGACAAACTGCGGATGGTGGAGGAAAATTAACAATAAACGGTATCAATACTTGCTCTCGTTTCTTCACCAGAAAAAAAAGAGATATTCAGTAAGCACCCACGTTGACACTGGTAAAAAGATGACCAGTGGTTTAAGCTGAAATGGGTTAAGTTTTTCTCTGTAATCTGTCTTTTTCTTGACACTTTTCAGTGGGCTTTTCATCTGGTGCTTTTTCTCTGGGAGAAATATCACAGAGAAGAAAAACCACATTGCTGTTTGCTGATTTTTATCTTAAAATCAGATTAAGAGTACATACAATAACATAGGAAAAATCTTATGAGTCTGTGAAATGGTTATTGTCTAAAAATGACACGGTCTAATCCAAGAAATGCAGTTAGAATACCTTCAAAATTACAAACGTTGACAATCTCAGCTAACCACAGACACCACAACAGAGTTATGGCTTGCAGTGCTGAAGGTACGGAGAATAATCTGTGCTTCCCATAGAAACATACCTTTATTTTGTCCTGTTTGAAGAGATAATGTTAGTGTAGATGATTCGAGAGAATTTAATAAAAAAAATAGGTAGGGATATATAGAAAAAAGTATCAAAAATGAGATTTTATCACTTTAGTTTCAGTTGAAATAGCAAAGCACTCAGGGTATGCTGTCTGAAGCGAAGGCAATGTAAATAGGTACAGTGCAAAAGCCGTGCTGCTGGTAGTCCATAAAAGGGGTTTTGAAAGGCAGCAGGTACTATTTGTGCTCATGTCCATGGGAGGAGTGGAGGAAAAAGTCTTAAGGGTTTCTCTCCTTCATGGCTGTACCTGAAAACAGAGAACTGTTCAATTCCATACCAAGAGTAATAAAAAAATTAAACAAGACTTGTTAAGGAAATAAAAGCATCGGTTTTGATTTTTATTTCTTCTTTCAAATCTGGAGATGGGCACATTAAGGAAGTTGTCCGTATTTCAGCTTATTTCAATATTTTGAGGGCCAATTATGTTTTGGCTCTTGCACAGTTGAAAGAGAGTAGGATGTTACTAGGCTGGTGTTCAACTCCTAGTCAAAACATCTTAACCGCAGGCAATACCTAAGCTGCTGCCCTTCTCCTTTGGAAGGGTTGGATTTATCCACGTGTGGAGGTGGATAGACAGACCATCATGAGAGAGCCATAACTCCAGAACTAGAATAGCTAACCCCTCCTGAAAGGGGATGGTTTGTAGAAGGGGTGGTCAGAATGGAGGATGCAGACCAACCACGCAACAGTAAAACATGTGCAAGATCTTCATTTGTACTCCCTGTGGGCAGGAGCTGCAATGCTCCAGATAAAACTATGCCAAGTCATAGCTAGAATAAAGTCGTGTACCTGTGTACCACAGGTACATGGATATGGTACCGGGAAAGCAAACCCAGTTTCTTAGTTTTGTGGAAATACGAATGGCATTATGGTAATAATTCAAGAAGCAGAGGCCATTTTTGGTTTACGAACTTTTGTTTTCCCTATAAAATATATGTAATTATTGAGGCACATTAACCCTGTTTTTTTCTTTGAGGCCGTAAGAACAGATTGCCATGTGTGATTTCAAGTCACCTTTTAAACAACAGTTTGACAAAGTCAGAGTCTTTGTTTTATGGGAGGGAAAATGCAAGCAAATACTCCATCTACTACATAAATACACAATCAGCTTCTTGGGTGCATGTCAAAAATTATATGAATGTATCACATATGGTTATGTAGTGATCATGCATTTAAGTCTGTATCACTAAACACGTGTGTGCAACTGCACGTGTCCAAATTTATATAGTATGTCTAAACCAGGCAACAAAGAATTAAAGATAATAAAAAATATGCAAAAAATATTTTTTTTTTACCACATCAAGCCACAATAAATGATGTCTTTGGAACTTCTATTTAAAGAAAATAAAAGATTGGGAGATTTCTTATATTCCATATTCTGTAAATGCCTTAGCTAGATGGCTCCAAAGCACAAGAAATATTTTCAGCTAATATAAATCACCTCTAAAAATTATTTACTTCTGAAAAGGTTTTTCTTGCCATGAGACAATATGACTCAATAAACACAAGAGCTCATGGGAGTGTTCCATTCACAAATGCTTCTCGTCCTATATAATTTCTAGTTTGTCTGTAGAAAAAGCACAAAGACAAAACCTAAACTTACTTTTGATATAAAAGTTGATATTATCTTCCATGGTTTCAACAACTGAGTTTTGTTTGGTTGGTTTTTTTGTGTAGATACAATTCTTTCTCAGAAAATAATGCACTCTTTCCTTAGTTATGAATTGTCCTTTTAAAAATGACATTCATGGGAATCCTCTTGGTGTGTCGATCGCAGAGTAGGCCTAAGGAAGGTGAGATTCTCAGAGATGCCTGAACAATTGTGAGTATTGTTCTATTTTATGCTTTGCAAAGCTGTCATTATTTGACCTGCGCTCTGTCTGGAACAGAGACATACTGTAATGTTAACAGCCCCGAACAGCATCACGGCAAAACCGGCCTTTTCCCCCTTCCCCTTGGACTTCTTCACAGAAACCTGAAGAATCAGCTACTGAAACAGCATTTTCTTTATTTTTTCCTTCACGGGTGAAAGCTGTAGCAGTTAGAAAATACGGCACCAGTTGGACACTGCGTCATCTTGGTCCCAGTTTAAGGACAGGTTTAACATTGCATCTCTTGCAGCCAGCAAAGAAAGGGAGTTTGTGCTACTGAAGGGAAGAGGGTAGCTACTTTCCGTTAAGAAACGGTATACACGGTGGCTGTGGCTGGGATGATGCAATATAATATATTGACTCGATTATAGATGATTTATATACCTAGAAAAGTAATCCATCTCTTTAGGCACGTTTTAAACGCGTCGTGATTTTCTGTTTCAAGAAGGCTCGCACGAGTAGATACACACTTGCCATGGAAGAGGGATATAAGCAAAGCTACTCTTCCTTTTTAAAGCCTTCTCCAAATAGAAACAGTTATGAAATGTGGGATAGGGGGGTGTTATTTTAAAACTTTGTTGGCATTAATGAGAAGTGACCAATGAAATCCACTCTACTTGTGTGTCACGGGATCGTCTTAAACCCATTCTAAGGAAAGCTGTGTGATACCGGTCTTGCTCATCGTTATGTGCCGTGGAAACAAATGTCCAGCATTTTCTAGTATTTTTTTTCTGTAAAATGACGTACAGAAATGACATTAAGAATGTTGTTTACAAGGTATGTTTTTTTCTGCAGTCCTTTCTCTAAGAGATTTCCTATAAATCTAATGTATAAGCATTTAAGAGGCTTAAAATACATATCTAATACAATCCAGTAGGTCTAAAATGAGTATCCAATGTCATGAGTTTAAATCTAATAATTTTGGATTTACTGCAATAACCTACTTTATTTAGTGCAGTAGCAATAGTACAGTCCTACATGTGGCTGCTGTAATTGTAATTATGTGGAGACGTTTGAATGATTTTGTGGTACTGCCTTCCAATTAATTTTCCTTTCTGCTTTCTCTCGTAGTCAAAAATGCTGATAGATTCAGAAAGATGCTTGCACAAAAATCTATTTGCCTCAGAAATATTTTTCTTCACCTCCTAAATGCATTTTTTTTTCAGAGAAGTTCCCAGGAAAAAATTGAATTTGAGATGCAGCTTAATGCCTGATTAGATTGCTGCTAAAAAATGAGTTAAAGAAAAGCCCTTGCCTTAGAACCTAGTTTCTTCCAAATGGTGATGTGAGAGGGGAGAACATTTTATCCTCTTTGGAACATAGCGCATGAATCTGGATTTGAAAGCAACCAAGTTTAAAATAATAATTTTGGGTTTAGAAATTCTTTTAGACATTTTTTTTGAAGTTTAGTGGCTTGATTTTTGTTTCTTCCGAGTCCAGGGGAACTGGATGAACAGAAGGTGTAAAGCCCTGATCCTGTTCCCACTCCCAGTCAGGTGGGATGGGACGCAGTGTTACTGCAAGCCCTAAGGTATGCGTATAGAATTTAAGTAGCGTTATTTTACACTGCTTTACTTACTTGATTTTAAGCCTAAAAATTTGACTTGACCGGTAGAGAGTTGTGGAAAAGCCTATCGTCTGAAAGATTTTAAAGTAGTATCTGTGAGTGTGTTTAGTAGTTTTCATACACCAAGTACGTTAGAGTTACTCACTAGAGTGGTTCTCAGGTTTCATAGGATTTTTTACGATAGCCTCGTTTGAACACTTACAAATAATGTGAGCATCTTGGACTGATGCTGTATGGAAAATACCCCCCTTTTTAATGTTACTTAAAGTTTCATCTCTTTTCTTTATTAAAACCCCTTGGAGGTTTCGTGCCTGTGATTTACTTCCTTTTTAAAGAGGCTGCTGGATACAGTGCAAGCTGAAGACATCTTTGGTCCACTCTCCCCAGCGCTGGGGTTGTTTTTCCCGGTTTGATCAGCAGGCCCTGGCAACAGGGAGCAGATAATGCCCCGGTCCTGAGCACAATGCGGTGTTGTTTGTCCGTCTCCCCCTTTTCCTAGACGCTGGCGTGGCGAGCACGGTTAACAAGCCCCACCAGCTGGCATATCTGTGCAGACATAATTGCACATGAATGGTGCGGGGAGAGGGGAGCGAGGGAAGAAATAAAACAGATAACAAGCAAAGGGAAAAAGTAGCACTGTAAACAAGCAGCATTTTTTTTTTTTTCCCCCCCTCCACAGAGCAAGCTTTTGTGACTGGAGGCGGTATCTGCGTGTAGCCTGACTTCTAATCCATATCGCAAACAGCTTCCAGATGCCTGAGTCCCCACCACTATTCTGGCATCCCTGCCCTTCACAGATGCCTCTCTATGAGGGGGGTCTATAAGTAAAATTGGGTGTATTTTACTAATCATTCATTTCCAATCTTCCTGAAGGGGAACTTTATTAATAAACTCTTTTCATCTGTCTCTTTGATTAGGAAGAAGATAATCGCTTAGTCATGTGAAAGGGGGGGAAAAAAAAAGATTGCTGGGGGGTCGCCTTTTTTAACATGTGCTTGAGTGGAAGGAAACAAATCAAAACCGCAGAACAATGTGGATACTAAATGGTTCCAGTTGAGCTTGAGTGGTGGAGGGGAGTTTGAATAGAAACCGTGGCGGCTGGGCTGGCCTCCCAAGGCAAGCAGAACTAATTCCCCTGAGCCCGGCTACCCCGCCGGCAGCAGGCCCGTCAGCTGGGCCTGGCTGGCACCGCCGGCAGGTGCACCGGCGGGGGGAGACGGGCACGGACGGGGCCCTTCACCCACCCCTCTGGGCAGGGCTGGCTCAGGATGCATGGCTTTCTCTCTAGGTTGCAGTCTCTTCAGTCCGTGCTTTGCTGCGCTCCGTTCCTAGCGTATCTTCCTCGCTCGCTCGCCCCAGATTGCAACGCTTGGCCTTGTTGCTGTGCTCGGTATGTGCGTTTCTGTCTGAAGGAAATGTATAGTGCCTGGTGACGTCGGCACTGCCTTACAAAGCGGAGGCTGAGGAGAGGTTTTCACAGTATCTTCAGAACTACGTTATACTTCTGTTTAAGCCATGTCCCGGGTTTGGTCCGTGTTCAGTAGCTGATTAATTTTAAAGATGCAAAACTGTAGTTTTAATAGATGAGTGAATTCACATCTTCAGCTGGCATTGTTCTGCTGACTCACCTGTAGCCAGAGACTGATGAGCCTCTTCTATGACCAGGTGACCTGCCTAGAGGATGAGGGAAAGGCTGTGGATGTGTCTATATGCACTTTTGGAAGGCCTTTGACACCATATCCCCCAGCATTCTCATAGAGAAGCTGGTGGCTCATGGCTTAGACAGGTGGACTCTTTGTTGGGCTAAAAACTGGAGCTGGATGGCCACGCCTGGAGGGTTGTGGTGGACAGAGCTAAATCCAGTTGGTGGCTGGTCACCAGTGATGTCTCCCAGGGCTCAGTACTGGGGCCAGTCTTGTGTAATATCTTTATCAATGATCTGGACAAGGGGATTGAGGCACCCTCAGTAAGTTTGCAGGTGACACCAAATTGAGCAGGAGTGTTGAACTGCTCGAGGGCAGGAGGCTCTGCAGAGCGATCTGGACAGGTTGGATCGATGGGCTGAGGTCAATGGCATGAGGTTCAACAAGGCCAAGTGCTGGGTCCTGCACTTGGGTCACAACAACTCCAGGCAATGCTCCAGGCTTGGGGAGGAGTGGCTG
>JAAGNO010024963.1:205100-223123 GCA_033439905.1 Ceryle rudis
GCCCTGGGTGACCCTGCTGTGGCAGGGGGGTTGGACTCGATGATCTCCAGAGGTCCCTTCCAACCCCTGCCATTCTGTGATTCTATGACTCAAATGCCTGGTGACCTGTTCAGAGGAGACTGATGTGTTGGTTTGGTAACGTGCAACTTTTGTTAAGTAGAAGTTTGGCAACTTCTAGTGAATGAAGGCTTGAGTGTGTGTAACGCAGGCACACGTACTTGAGTTAGTGGGTTTGGTTCATGCTGTGGCATACAGCATAATACAGGATGAGTCTGCAGGGCACAGAGATCTGAGAGTTGCCTAACTTTACACTGTGCTTTAATTAGTGTTTAATGTTCAGAATGGATATCTCATGGTGTATGGAGAAGATTCTGTTTCTGTGGCACTTCTGTATTCCCTCTGGAAGCGGGTGAACTGTCAAGCTCGTAAAACACGTGCATAAGAGAGGTTTACTCTGTAAATTTACCTGATTGTGACAAATTCTCTTTAGCTGAAGAAAATTTCCCTGGAAAGATTGTGCTTGGAGACGAGAACATAAAACATGTGGAAACCAAGATGTATACTGTATAAAAAGAAAAAGGGGGGGGGAATCTAAAAATTTCATGGCTGATAAAGCTTTAGTCTAATGATGAGCAAGATATTATCCCCCAAATACAGGTGCCACTTCCCTGTCAGTACACAAGCAGTCATTTTCATTGTCTTGAATTTAACAGCGTGTGTATTCCCATGTGTGGGAAAAGGGTCCTGGTTAATTTTTATATGCAATAAAAGGACCTTTGGGCATATTTTACCTTAATGCTTTTTCCTTTGTTTGAGAAAAAGAGCTCTCAATCAGAAAAGCAAGAGATTAACTTAGACAGCAGCATGGATGCTGGCCTGTTCAGTTAAGTGCACTGCTGATAATAGGTATACCAGATCATGAATAATAATAGATTGTTCCTTTGCTTCTAAAGTTTCCTCCTTTTGGGTCTTTCTGAGGAAAAAAAGAGACGCTTTAAAGAGCAGTTTGAGATTTCATGATAATATAAAGTTTTGAAAGTATACTGAATATCTAAAAAAGAAAAAAAGTTTGGCCCGTTACACTACTTAATGACTCATTAGCATCTGATTTCTGCTTATGCAAAAGCTTCTGCTTTTGGTAAAACTGTTGGTTTTGGGGCTCTACTGAATAAGATATATAACAATATATACACTTAATATGTCCATTAAAAAAAAAAGAAGAGTAGAATCACAATATATGCAGAGAAGGCTGACGGTCTACATCGAATCACCAGTTTTCCTTCATGCTTGCACTTAGCACAGGAAGGAGTGAAGTCCATCAGAGTTTTCATTCACCTGTTCAGTTCCTGATGCCAGAGCTTGTCAAGTAACGATACTGACTCTCGTTTGAAGCTGTTTACAGAAAGACGAATAAAGCTCTGTGCTCATTCTCCCAGCCCCACCAACATTCCATTAAAATAAATGTTTCTGACTTTGCTGTGAGTCTGCGTCAGATCTGCTGCAGATTGAGTGAAGGCTCTTTTGTGTTCAGCCAGCTTGTAGAGAACTAGTGGTTGAACTTCAACCCTCTGCCTCTCTTCCACCAAGCATAGTTTTGATCTTTGGGTGACTCTGAGTCTCTTTCTGGTTAAACCTACTCCTGGAGTCTGATTATTATCTTTACAGTTCACCTCAGCAAAACTAAACTATGTGGCAAACCATGACTGTGAAACAGGTTTGGTTTTTTCTATTGTTTGGTGGGTGGTTATTTTAAGACAAGCAAGCAGCTACAGGCCGCCTTCCACTTTCCCTAAAGGCCAGCCTTGCCACAGCCTTGCTCTTACCATGCTGCTCCTGCAAGCCAGTGCTGTTTTTACTTTATAGTAAGGTCTGCGCTACACAGACATTAACCAACTTTCACAACACGCTCATGATGTCAATGTTTACCTGCCATTATCCCCCGTAAGTACTTAAAGCTGAAGATGAAGTAATCTTTGCAAGGCCAGCTGTGATTCTCTGGTACAGCCAGATCATAGCTCAGGACCTGTTGACACCCAAGGCTCTACTTATGCCATCAGACCATGCTGCCTTCTGCCTAAAGATGTTTCCCAATTAGATGTAAATTATACGGGTTTATATATTATGTTTAATTAAAGAATGAGCAAATAGTTGTGACAACTGGCAAGATGGTTATTTTGTACCATCTCAGGCTCAGCTACAGCTACAAAAGGGGCATGCAATCAGCAGTTGTCTTTAAAAAGAGCAGTTAGAATAAAATGATTAGTTTAATCAATTTAGACCTATTTTCTTAAACAAATGGAACGCCTGGAATAGCTTGCTCTGTTCAGACTGGAAGAAGACTTTCTATGACTGAAAAAAATGACTTTTTTTAAAGTACCATCCCTTTGTCTTCCAAGGAGGAAATGACTTTATTTCATGTAATTAACATTTTTTTTTTTTTTACATTTACCAATGAATCGTGGTTCCTTGTGCTCAGGGACGCTGATTTCCTGATAGAAGTGATATTTCATAAAAAGGAAGAATTTTTTTAGAGCTTCAAAAATGATCTAGAAAGTATTCAAGACTTATTTCCCTTCCTGAATTACTTGTAGCTCACTAGGAACTTACGGAACTATTTAGAACTTACGCTGGGATAGGAGGTATATTGGGAGGTCACTTTAGCTGAAGACACACAAAACTGACTTACCCCCTCGATAAGAATCGTTTTATTCTGCGTGCTTCTCATACAGCAGTTTTTCCCAGTGCATAAACAGTTGGACAACATCTCAGTGACTCAGGGACTTAAATGTGTTTCTGGAATTCGTTGAACTGCACACTGTAATCACTTAATCTGCTCCAGGTCAGTTAGGAGTTTCTAGTGCATAAATACACATGCAGGGAACTCATTCCAAGGCATGTTTAAAGCAAAAGTGTAAGTGTGACAGGTCTTACTCATTTCCTGTGAAAGCTATCCTTTATTCTTCAAATGCTGTTGGGGGGGGTTAATGAAAGGTGTAATACCAGACTGCAGACATCTTCCATAAAGGCTCGTGAAGTTGGTGAGAATATTTGCGCTGAAGCACACAACACTTAGATTGGGCCAAGTGAACCGTAAACTTCTATATATGTATTTAAATGAAGTTAATTTCTCTAATTACATGTGAGATGTTACTGTATTGTACTTTAAAACTTGTGGGTCTTTTTTGACTTTTGACTCCCGATTCTTATGTGCGTGCAAAATATCTCAACTGCTCCTCTTTAATCAAGTCAGTTGCTTGATACAGTAGCAATCTATTCCTTTCAAGTTCTTTGAAATTCGTACAGACCACTCTACAGTACTCTTAATCAGCGATATGCATACTCTTATCAGTGTGCTTTACATTACACTGATAGACATTGATTAAGATGTTCTTAATGGATTATCGGATATTATCTCCTATGCAATTTGTAAAGAATTAAGTTAATAATTTTCCATTCTGGGATCACAGAAAATTTGATTTTCTCTAATAAGGTATGATTTATAACCAGAGTAGACAAACAATTATTTTTCTGTAGTGTCTGAGGATTAAATTTCTTAATGCAATTTGAACATATAGATTTAGAACAGTACAGATAAGAAAGAAATCAGATGTTCATAGAAATTGTGGCATTCAGAATCAATAGAAACTTAATAATTCTAAGTACCTCTTATGCTAAAAAATAAAAGCTTTAGAGATATCATTACCCAGCACAGTGGTAATGTATTGCCCGAGACAGTGGAAGGCAGCCCTGGCAGTCTGTGGCTTGAATATTTCAAAGCTCTGTTGAATGTTCAAGTACATTCCATAATGTATTGAAGTGTAAGGGTCATATCTGTTCATTTAATAAAAAAAACCCTAATTTAAATTGAATTCACTTGATTCCTGTTACTTGAAGACTTACTATTTGATGTATTCTTTTTAGCCCTGACTTAGGAGTTAGTTCTGAACCGTCCTCTAAATGTACAGAGTGAGGAGTGATCATGGTGCACATATGGGCCCAGTCTGGTTAGAAACAAGTAAATGAAGAGCCAAGACCTGAGGACAAGCTGTACTGAATATGGATAGATCAGACCTACAGTGTTTCTGCTTCTTTGCTTCGCGCTTTTGCTTACATCTTACTCTGGAACGAAAGACTCTTTGTACCCGAGACACCTACTATACATTTTAGGCCGAAGTTAAGACATCTAAATATAAAATATATTCATATGTCTATATAATCTTGTTTGATTTGGTGGACATTATGCATTTTATACTGAACCCTGCATGGTCCGTTATGAAGTATATTCCTATTTACACTTCTGTAATGCTAAAGAGTCTCTGTTATTAAAATGCCAGAATCAGTCAAGACGCTGATTGGCTTTGGTTACAGCAGACAAATGGTCTTCTATTTGCACTCATGGCTCAAGGTAATTACTGAAACAAAGTAATGATCTGACTTTTAAAGAATGAGCTGGACACGCTAGAAGTTGAGTCAGGGCAGCTATTTTGAACTAATATTTTGAACGTAGTGGTGCAAAATATTGAATTGATTATATCTGCCAGGAGTGATGAATTAATGAATCTGTTCAACTGATTCTTTAATGGTCAATATACTTTACAATTTTCATATGGTGATGGAAAAAATTGGTTTTGCTCAGATCTATATATTAATCCTTACTTTGCTAGGTCATGGTTGCATTGCAGCTTAACGATGAAAAAAAAAAAAAAAAAAGAATTGTCTTTGGAAATTGTGGTTACTCCAAACAATTGATTCAGTTCTAAACATCTGAAATAGTATACAAAATGACAGCTGCTTTTGGGTAAATACATCAAAAATACAGAAATGTATAAAACTTAATCATGTCATTTATAGTGAGGCTGTTAAGTTGCAAATTGCATTGGAGATCATGTTAAAAATAAGGGAGTCACTTTAACAGTCTGCCCATACTGCTCCTTTACATTAGTCGGAAACTAATTCTGCATCAGCGTGAAATGAATTGGATTTGGTTCATAACCAGGTCTTGAATATTATTTGGTTCTTACCAGGGCTACATACAGAGTTGTGGAAGTGTCAGTCATAAATCATGTTTGCTAATGGACTTTCTAGGAAGAGAGATATTCTTGTTATACAGCCAAGAGAAAGAACCGTAGTTTAATCAGCTTGGTAAGTGAAACATGTACCGTGTCTCTAACAAATACTATTGAAAATTAGCAAGGGGAAAAAAAAATTACAAATTTATATGAAAGTCCCCAAATTACAGCTTTTTCTTTAGGGCCGCAAAGGGCTTTTTAACACTGATGCAGAGGGCCCTGAGGCTCTCAAGTCCTGCACCAAAGGTTTCATTCACCTTTGAGGTAGAAAGCTCAGCAAGCTTCCCTGTTCTCAGATATTTCTGTCTGTGACTGTACCGTCTCATTATCAATGAAATGCTATAAAAGAAAATGTTTTGTGACCCCCAGAACAGTGATAGGGATGATAAAACCCTGAGAATCTCTCTCCCTAATTATTTTTTGTCTATTTTGGATCTGAACTTAAAGCATCTGGAAGAACAAGCACTTCTGAGACCGATATTAAGAGTTAGGTTTTCCCATGCTCTCTCATTCTTGGTTGATTAGCAGATTGGTGTGCATGAGCAGGGAAAATATCCAGGCCTTGGAGATTTTTCTTACGGATAAATTATTTAAATGAGAACACTTTCTGTCTAGGGAACAGACTGCAGAACAAAACAAAATAAACAAACAAACAAAAAAGCCCCCAAACCTGGGGAATTACCTAAATTCTTGGGAGATAATCTTTTACCAAGCACGTTTGCAAACAAGGTGAAACATTTTCAAAGACTTTGAACTGAATTGTGTTTCAAGATCCCACTCCTTATCTTCAGTAAGGTCATGGCACAGCTATTTTAGAAACAGGCTCTTCTCATGAAGTTACTATCCAGAAGCATTCGGCTGAGATCTAAAGAGACAAAAAAAAAAAAAAAAGCTAAGAGTGAAGTATAAATACCACCTTTATTTTACAGGAAAGCAACCAATGCACAAAGTGATTAAATTCCTTGGCCAAGACCTCACAAACTGCCACTGGCAAATCTCAGCTCCTGAATCCTATAAGTATTTTTCAGGTAGTGGAGGAGATGGATTTTCCTCTTATGGACTCCCAACTGTTTCCATAGGGCTAAATGCTTGAAAAAGACTGTAGCAGTTTACACATTGGAAGTCTACATGCTTGGAGACTCCAAGACCCCAACAGTTTACATGCTTGAAAAAGACCCCAACAGTTTAAATACAGTTGCAGATCTTCTGTTGTCACATGCTCGCAACAGTGGAATGACTGAAAAGTGTGGATTTAAATGATGTGGTTTAACTACATTGTTTTGTAGCTTTGATTTGTGATTCGTCTGCAATTCATGAATCACTTTAAATCTTGTTGAATATGGATAAGGATTTTTGCAATGGAGTGGTCATCCTTGATTGATTATGAAGAGAACTCAAAGCAAGTTGAGGTTTAGGTAGCTTTACTGTGATTAAAAGTTAGCTAAAAAAAAATACCCTGAAAATTTGCCTAAAGGAAATTTTCTCTTGGGAATTACAGCTAGAGACAGTTCAAGTGTCTAGTGGCTACAGCTGGTAGACAATATTACCTGTGCAGCCAACTGCCTCCCTGTTTGGACCCTAAAACTGACATAGAGATAACAGGTGACGTCCAGACACCATTAATGTCCCTGCAGTTTTGTTGTTAACTTCACACACCTAATACCTAAGTCGAGCTCTGGCTTGTGAACCACTCGAGGAAGGCAGACCAGGGAGGATCTCTGAGCGGTCGTTGGTGTTTCCCCCGCCGGTGGCTGATGTGGTCAGTTTGGCCATGGTTTGGAATGTCACCAAACACTGGTGCGGGAGCATTGTCAGAAGGCAGCCTGACTTTTTGAGTCCACAGAAAACCACACTTCACCGAACAATAAAGATGCATTACAGATTATAACTGCTTTGTGCAGTTGTTTTGGTATCAATCCCCCAACTTTGACCAGTTTCAGTGTTTTCAGGGAAACCGTGAAATAGCGCAACTACGGCAGCAGACAGTGGGGAACGAAACAAAACAAAAAAATCCCAACAAAAGCTGCAAACAAAACCAGTGCACATTATGCAGAAATTGCCTTGGCATGCAGGTCATTGGTGATTTCATTTGTAAGTAATGTTTTGATTGTCACAGATTATATGTTGCTCTCATCCCCCTGACATTTGTTGTACAGCGGGATTGATTTTTGTGCTCCAGTATGAAAAGGTCACTTTGATCAATGCAGTGTAATTGGTACTAAATTAGGATCATATCAGGTTATTTTGCTATTTAATGATGAAATATTAAAGAATAGCATGGGAAGATTGCAGGCACTAAAGTGCACTTTAAACCTGCTGTAATGATGTTTTATTTTGTGGGAAAAATGGAGAGAAAAACAACTAAAGTGCAGAAAATGACTGTGATGTATTGGAAGAGTGGCCTGGAATTATATATTTTCACTTGAAATAGACTGAAAGCCCCAGACACAAAACACCAAACCCAGCAGTCAGTCCTGAATACGTTACACACAGAGAGCCCTTCTTTAGAAGTTTTAATGATGATTGTGCTCATTATGTACTAGTTACACGTGTTAAGTCTTTACAATCTGGCCAAAAGTAGATCGCTGAAGTTACGCACTTAGGTCATGGTTCAGGGCAACGCTTGAGACGCGTTTGGGTACCACTAAACTCAAAAGCAAATAATTAGGCACATACTTAATCTATGCCTGTGCAGGGGTGATACAAGCACATAAAGTACTTCCCAAACCAGAGTGGTGCAAAAGTGTCAGGGTTGTTCAGAAAGACTGAACTTAAACCTTTCTTGTTTTATAGAAAAGATGCTTTTTTGTTATACTTGTGCTACTGGTTTTAAGTCCAAAAGTTGTTTGCTTCATCCCCTCGTCATTTTAAGAAAACTGAGTACTACATTATCAGTACCTGTAGGAACAGTATCTGTAGTGTAAAGCTAAGGTTAACATCCTAACCTTTTAAGTTTGTACTCCAGCTAGATAACGTACTTAAGGAGAGCAAAGCTCCAGTGAGATTTCCTGCAACATTGGCTGCCTTTAAAGAGTAATCTTTTGATTAAGATTTTCTAAAGAGTGGATGCAGAACACACCAATGTTCTCTGGCTTAACAGTGAAACTCTTCTAAGGTGGGTGATGAGAATTCTAGAAGTTCTATCAACTCTCATGTTCAGACACCGGGCTCAATAGAACTTAAATGGGAATCTGAATGCTCAGATTTTATTTAAAAAAACCCAACAACCAAAGAAAACCAAACAGAAAACAGTTTCAGGCAAAGCTGTTCAGTCGATTCTCGCCAAATTCACTAGGATTTTTTTCAAGTAAATTCAGTAGGTAGTGTCTTAGATGGAGCATCCTTTAGTCACCAGTTAAAAAGACAAAAAAAAAACCCCACCTTCTTTAAGAACTTTGGCTAAATCTGATCCTTTTGTATGTATATATTTTAAAAATCTAAGCGTGTGCTTATGAGTCCTACAAGCTCAGATGCTTTTTACTTAATGACGGTATATTTATATACCCTCATGATATATAAATGAGTTTTGTCAATATTTTTTTCCGACTTTGCATCTAAAGTAATGATAAGCATCATAAGCGGTGTTAATAGTGTATGTTATTTTCTCCACTGTAAATACACACGCTCTCCAATTATTCTGAAATGTTGCTGAAAAAGCGCAAGCGGCATAAGATTATACTTTTAAATGCAGCTAATGTTGCAAGAAATTTGTTTGGAGCTTTGCTGCCATTAAGTATGTTATCTAGCTGTGGCATGAACTATAAAATGGCTTAAGATATTAATCTTCCCAGTATCATAAAAATATTATTCTAAAAATATTAGTAATATAAACCAGTAAAATTGAAATTATATAAACCCCGTAAGGTAACCCTGAATGGCTTATTGACATTTATTTAGCAGACAGTGTTTGGCTTAATCCTTAAAACTTCACTCGCTTTTTATTTACAGTGTTCTTATTAAGTCTTTGACCTATTGGGCATATTTGGGGTGTAGTTTAAAATACATCTTTTAAAGTCTATTAAGAGAAGACCCAAGATGAAAGAAACCCATCATTATTGGACTTTTAGAGACTTTATGCACAAATGATCCACTCAAAAGAAACATTTAGCTGTGGAAGGATAGACTATGTTGTGATCAAAAGAAAATAATTGTGAACCATGTTGAGGGGCTGCAGGAGCAGAGCGTGGGAGAGACGTGCAGGCAGCCGTAGGCAGAAGGAACACGTTCCAAAATAGGCTGAAGTGTCATATCCCACGGTGAAGGCCGTGATATGCACACATCCTATATCCCAGTTTGTTTGATCTTCCACTACCTGTGAAGAATCCATCAGCAAATAAGGAAGCTTGAATACAAAGGAAGGAAACTAAACATCTTTCCATAATGGGAGTTGTATCTTGTCCTGTTTTGAGTATTTTCTTCCCTTCCCTTCCCTTCCCTTCCCTTCCCTTCCCTTCCCTTCCCTTCCCTTCCCTTCCCTCACACTGAAGGAAATGAATATAAAAACCCCACAATGTACATCTTTACCTTAAAAAGGGAGATTGTTCAGGGATCCCTGTTATTCCAACAGTGTTATCCCTGATACTCCAACAAAAGATTAATGTTGGAGAGAAAACCGTGTGCAAAGACAGCAGGATTTTAAGCGACTTCTCAAAGTCCTGTTGGTTTTTAAAGGACATGTTTTGTTTCAAGAAAGATTTACTCTCTAGTATTTTCTAAAACCGTATCAATATAAAGCAGTGATGACTTTCTAATTAATTTCTTTTCATGACGAAGCAACTCTAAACAATTCTTTGAAAGAAGTTTCTGTGATTTAAAGGTTGTAGTCGATAGGACCTCCACCTAGTTCAGTCTAAAGAAGATGGGATCAGTGCAGTGATGCCAGTAACACAGAGGTGACTAAAATCCAGAATTTGGGGAAAACGTGGCTTCAAGAGACAAGTTTGTTTCTTGACCTCTCTCTGATTATTGAACCCTTTTCCTCAGGAAGACCTGATTCTTTGCCTGTTTCTGCCTCAGAGGTGGAAGGCGACTGTTCCTGATGTTTGTTGTAATCTAATCCCTGGGATCTTTTTGTCAAGAAATGTGTATGCATGCCATGGAGTTATTTTAGAAATGAAATGAGAAGATGAGTGGCTTGCGGTAAACTTTTACAATACTGCACTTTAAATACAGATTTAAATTTAATAGAAGCCAATACCCTAAATATAACTAAAATCAAGGATGTCTATTTTTATAAAAGAATTAATACCCTCAAGCATGCAAATAAAGAAAAGTCCAGTTTTTCAAGGATATTCGGCCAAACAGAAAGGAGTTACCATGCATGTCATGTTAGATTTCTTAAATTCTTAGATAAATAACAATATATTTATAAATAAATAGTTAAATATTTAAATTCCACCACATCTAGAACTCATAATAGGCAATCTCAAGGTGGAACTATGAAGCTCCACCACGAAATAGCATCAGGAATAAAAAGGTGTATATGTAGAAAGAGAAGAACTTAAATTTAATAAGCTGTTCGGTAGCTAGATGACTTCTGTTCGTGTTGAACCCTCTATCCTGCCAGATCCTCTCCAGAAAATAAACTGCTTTCTTAACCTAAGTTCTACACGCTTCTCTGCGGTTGTATATGAAACATCTTTGGATGACTTTATACACTACCATTCAGAGGTGGTGGTGGTAGTGATGACTCCGTTTATTTTAGCTCATAGTCTGGAGTATTCGCATCTCTCTCCACTTTGCACACCAATATATACACCTATTCCTGTGCACGTTTGTAGAGAGTTTGTGAGTTTTCGGGGATCACTTGCCTTTTAACCAGCGATCAGATGCCTGGGAGTATGAAAGTACAAAATAGGAGGAAAAAAAAAAAAGAACATTTTTCCTTTTTTCCTGTGTTACGCATCTTGGTGCCGAGAACTGTCCTGGTTTACTGCAGCTCCTGTTCTATTCTATGCCAGTTTGGTTGCTTGTATTAGGTACCTGTTGCCTGGCCACTGCTCCACTCTCACCTGAGCAGCCCAAGTCTCCCACGTGACCAAGTAATTTACTGTAATTTACGTACAGGTCTTTGGTCCCATTTGCTTCACGTAGGCACAGTGCCTGGGACTGAGCGATGAGGTATGATGTAATTTCTCCCTTGCTGGTTAGCACTTACTGCAGTTAGCTGTTAAACGGGTCAGTGGGTGAGGTGTAGGGAGAGGTGGCTGTGGACATCCATCAAAGCAGCACACTCGTTCTTGCCTGTGTGGGGGACTGCGTGTCCCTCTCCCCTCTGGCCCCACAACAGCAAACAGCTGTGAGGCCACTTCCATAGGGGGAATATTAGACACAAATCCAAATATTGGCCACAGATTGCACTGCAGCGTGGTGCTTGACCCAAAAAACAAGGTTTGGGGCAGCAGCAGGGACCCTCCAACTGAAGTGGTGAGTAGCAGAGGGTGTCTTAGAGGGGCCTGGTGCGCTGCGGGTGCTTTTGTTGCAGGTGGGCCCCGTGCTGAACCAGGGAGGGTAGGGGCTGGTGAGCGCGGGGTGGCAGGAGATGGGGGGTGGAAGCACGGGGAGCAAAGCTGAGCACATTTGATAGACGAAGCAGCAGCACAGGACCCACTAGCAGCACAACGCAGAAGAAATTCAAGCTACTGCTCGAGCAGGAGGTTCATCTGCTGAATCGTCTCTCTCTATATGCCCTTTTTTTTTTCTGACATCAATGTACAAACTCTTCCCACTCCTTGTTTTATGGGATTTCTGACTCCTTACCCAGTGCAGTACTGCTCCTGCTCTCTCCAGTCCATCTGTAGTGGGGATACAGTTTTGATGGGAGCTCGGGGCGGAGGAGTGGTGGACTGGAGGCACGGATACGTTTGCAGCCAAGAGGCACAGCTAGATAAGCGGGTAGCTGTTGCTTTACCTGCACCAGGCCTCAGAAGGTGCTTTGCATAGAGTCATAACGAATAAAGGAGGGAAGGGATCAAGGACTGGACCAACAAGTCAGTTTCTTGCTGTTGTGGATAATTGCATCCTATCCACAATTTTAACATGTCTCACTGCACTTGAGAGACTTTCCTTAACGTAATGCTGGAAACAGCTTATGAGAAAAAGTAGGGCCAGACTGTTTGCCTTCTTAGTAATGTGAGCATGTATAAGCTTTGGGTTTTTCTTGTTGTCTGTTGCCTCAGTGGTTACCCCTTTGTTTTGGCACTTGGGGTTGCCTATGGCAACTTTTGGCTTCAAGTATCCGGGTCACTTTGTAAGATAAAGATGTAATTCCCAGTAAATACATGCTTCAAAAATATCACTTTCGCTCTTGATATGGGATCTTATTACTACTCTCATAGATAAAATGAAAGGCTCTAACTCCATCTAATGTTCAAAATGCTGAGCACCCGGTGTCTGTGTAATCTGCTTGCAAAATATGACAGCTTTCCTATGATACAAATATTATTCTTTTACTGTCATGGTTAAGCTAAAAACCCTCTCGACAAGATGCGCAGTATGATACAATATTATATAACATACCACAGCACACCTCAATAACCACTTCTTTTTTCTTTTACTTCTTAATATTGTTGTAATGCACTAGCAATATTATTTTTTTATTAATAAGCTCATTTCAGTAAACATAAGGGAAAAAGAGGTTTTAGAAAGATCAACAGTGATTGAAATCAATAGCGATGACAAATAAGAGTAGTACTGTCACAATCAGCATTTCCAGCTCATTCTCAGCATCTTGTCTGCTGTTGAAACAAATTAGTGCTCGCCAAAAGCTTTACCAAGGCTGTGTTTGTAACGTACCACGATCAGTTGGGCTGTTTGCGCTGCCGTGCTGTTTACATTACAGCCTATCTCAACTGGGTACTGTAAAAAGAGAAGCTGTCCGTGTGTTTATGGGCAGAGCTCAGACCTGTAAGTGGACACGCATGGGCACATGCAAAGCCTTTTCCTTCAGAGCTTCTATCTTCTCCTGTTTGAACACAAATTTGAAAATCTATGAGCCACGCTAATATTAACTCCTGGTTTCTTTGACCCCTCGTAAAACAAAAGAAGAATGAGTGTTTGGCTAAAAGGATTCTAATGATGCCTTTGGACTCTTATGTTCACGTAATGACTAGTAGAAAGATTTATATGCCCTGTATAGGTATAATTAGACACCCACAAACCCATTGACCCTGCTGAGGTGAAGAGCTCTTCTGCTTTTTGTTTCAGCCGTTGAATCAATACTTGCACGTTTTACCACTGTGGAGTGAAATTGAGGAAATGAAAATCTGATAATTTTGCTCCCAGTGCAGTCTAGACAGAGGAGAGCAGTTTTAGTCCTTGACAGGAAGATCTATTTCCAGTTTCTCAAAAGGCTAGTGTCAATTTTGAAACTTCTCTTATTATTGATTTTTAGTTTTGTTAAAAAGGATGTTTTATTAGAAATATTAGTCCCAGTTACAATGTAAGCTTATGTCTGTTTCACAGGTTGATGAAATCATGGTTTAATTTTGGTCCAAATCACAGGGCGCTTCTGCCTGATGACAGTTGTAGCCAAAAATGCAGACTGAAGAAATTAATTTCACCACGTCTCCTAAATCTGCATGTCAGAACAGAATTGAGTAGGCAGTGGCGCGGGTTCGGCTAGGAAACGCAGTGGGTACAGAAACTCCGTGGGTGAAACATCCCATAGAAGACGTAGTTTGTCAGAATCATAACACTCGGGAAGCGTTACCTTTATTTGAAATACATGGGTTTGTAGTTTTTGTGCTGTTTGTGGGGGTTTTCTTTGTTGTTGTTGCTGTTGTGGGGTTTTTTTAGTTTTATTTTTCTTCCTTTTCTTTTGTGGGGTTTTTTCCTCTCTTTTTTTCTGTTGTTTGTTTTTGTTTGTTTGGTGGGGTTTTTTTTTCTGTTTTCATTTTGCTTTTAGTGACAGGAGCATGTTTTTGTAGGTGTAAAACATGAAGAATGTTAATTTTAGAGTAGACCATGAAGCATAGGGCAATGATATTAAATTGCAATGCAAAATAAAACCACAAAGGAAATTACATTTATTACATTTATTATTACTATTTATTACATTTATTATTTATTTACAAACAATAACTATTTAAACAGTCCTGTAATTTAGGAAGAAATACCAGAAAACTGATGTTAACTTATTTACTGTGATACATAGTTTACGTGCAGTGTAATGTTTTATGTGTTCTGTGTCTTCTGGTTTTGCCACTGATTTTGCTTGATCGTATCGATAGAATCTGCTGCTTTTAGTGTTCTGTCACTTGTTTTTTCCCTATAGTACCACATTGTCTCATGTGCTGGTTTTAATGTAGAAGTTCACAGTGTGTTGAAAACACGTACAGTCATAGGAGATCTGAAGAAAATTTCAATAGAATCAAAAATCCTCAAGACCCTTTAAAGACAAAATAGAGGTCTTTATATATGTACAGACTAAGAAGCTTAGGATTAGAATAGCACAGATGGTTCAAGTATTAACCAGAAATTACTTTTTGCACACACACAACAACGTGTCAATAAGTAAGCTACTATAGAAAGAAATAAACCACTTTTCTAATTCATTAAGACAACAGGAGTCGTTCCAGGGGTGCATCACATGCCTTGTTTTAATGCTCTGCCTCATTGAAGGAGAAATCAAGGTATAACACTTTGATATATCATCGGTTCAGGAGGCTCTGAATGATGTTGGTGTCTCTTTCAGCTCGCCATTTGGCAATGCTTATTGCCTTCCCCAGAACAGTTCGCACTGGAAGTAATCTCTGATACTTACTTTTCTTTGGCTGTGCCTTTAAAATGCTCCTGAGAGAGAGAGCTTTTTGGGGATGAAGAAATTGATATTAAATATGTACATCAGGATAGGCATTTGCTTTCTACAGCTGTGTTTCCTACCAGTGGAATTTTATTAAGCTCAAACTAATGAAGCTCTAGGACTCTCAGTCCCTACTCCCACAGGGCTAGGAAAGGTAAAGTTCTGATTTACTAAATCCTTCAAAAATAAGGAAGCACACCCCCCCTGCAATCCTGGAACTCTTCATTTATTCACTCGAAGTTGAGCTTCCTGCATGAATTGCATGGTTCTTCATTTGTTTGTACTTGACATCAGTAGTACTGGTGTGACATTTTTGGAAGCATTCATTGCATGATGAGGTGCTGGGAGTATTGGTAATTGAAAAATCTGAGTTTATTTCCTTCAATCATGTACGTTTATTTACCTGATAGACAATATTTTCTCACAGAATCCCGAGGTCGCACAGGATCTCAGTTTTTATTCTGGTATTGGCGGGGATTGCCTTGGATTATCTGAATTTTTGCCTTTACAAAGTGCGTGTGATTCTTAGAAAGGGTTTGCACATCATGATAAAGTGATGTTGAGCACAATAGTACTTAACCTTTTAAGAGTGTCTTTGAGATACATCTTCCAAAGGGCCAGTTTGGACCCGATACAGAATGGTTACTTCATCTAGATGTTAAGTATGCTGGGTAGTTCTTGGTAGATCAAGTGTTTGTCATGATTCTTTGACTCCTTCAAGGTAAAATATTCTGCTCAATAAAATGCCCCTCCCCCCCCCCTTTTTTTTTTGTTTGGTTTGTTTTGTTTGATTGTTTTTGGTCAGTATTTGCTGTTGTTGGTTGCTGTGGTTTGGTTTTCAAAGGAGAATCAAAACACTGTACCCTGCTAGTAAGGAAATGTACTCTTCTTCCCTCTGCTTGCACTCAGTCAAGATAGGTGTTTTTCAGTAGGCAGTTTAAACCCCAGAGTCCTCACTTTTTCTGTACGTTTTGTATGCTGTTTTTGAAGCAGCAATTTCTAAACAGCGAGAAGGGATTTCTCCATATTGCCAGAGTAAACGAAAATTATAATTTGAGGCAGTTTGGTTTTTTCCTCTGCAAGTATTGTTATTATTTTATCACAACAATACCTAAAGTCTTCTTTTTCACTCTCTATGTGGAAGTAATGAGAAAATAATTCCAGACGTGTAGCTTAAAGGAATAGTTGAAAGTCTATTTATTGCTAGATGACTTGCTAATCAGAATTTTTTTTCTTCTTGTGGGTGCCCTCTTATTTCTCTATGTTTAAGAAGCAAAACACGTAATGATGTGTAGCTAGTGGCTTTTAAATCGAGATGAAGGAAAACAGGATGAAAACCAGAAACAAATATATCTGTGAAGTGAAAAAGCAGTGTGATGCAAGTACCTGCCTGTTCCCAGGCTGGAGGCACTCTGACAGGGACCTGCTTCCTCTCTCCTGCATACGAGCTCTTCACCTGAGAAGAGAAGCCACAGATAGTGAGCAGTCCCTCCCCTGTACAGCTCATCCGCAGACTAGTTTGAGGACTGCATACTGTCACTTGCCTGCGTAGCTTAAGGAAGAGCAACGCAGGATAACAATACCAGAATAAAAACTGAAGTCCTCCTGCCTTTGGCTACTGAGCCCTAATGAGAGCAGTGAGCTAACTCTGATTTCATAGAATCATTCAGGTTGGAAAAGACTCTTGGGATTATCGAGTCCAACCATTAACCCTACTCGCTCTGAGCTTAAAGTACAAAACTCACCTCTCTGCACCCCTGTGTGTGGAGGAAGGGTTAAATACTGTCAGTGTCTGTGGAATTACCGCATTCCCCACTCCTTCCTTTCTTAAGTACAGGAGTAGGAAAAGAAAAAAATCACCTTGCATGGTTTATACCCATTCTAATAATTCCTCTGAAAGAATAAGTGATTTTTTTTTTTCTATTTTCAGAAGCACGATTCACACCTGTATTTTTTAGAATGCACTTGTTTGAAAACAAATTGTAATATAACCCCCATCTTCAGGTAGGCTGTCCCTGCTTCTGCTGCTCGTTGTTGAAGTGGGTGTATAACCAAAGAGATCCCCTAATCTTGGCAGAAGTTCCTTTGCTACAGTAAGAATAAAGTGAGGTAATGGGGCTGCTGGATTAAAGGTAGAGCAAAAAACATACGGAGAATATGAAGAATAGGAGAATCTGGCCTAAACTTACCCCTGCCTTGGCACACACACACATTTAGATAACAGCTCCTATTTCTCAAACAATTATTTCCTGAAGTAGCCCCTCTGCAGCAGCCTACATCTGTCTGCAACCACGAGTGTGTGTCCTCGGCACCGTTGCTCCCAGACAGATCACAAGTGTCTGCAGAGAGTGGGCATCTTCTAGTGGATCAGACTGGCCAAAACTGATCCAAGCATGTCATTCGATGTCTTCATCAGCGACTTGGACGAGGGGATAAATTGTACCCTCAGCAAGTTAGCTGATGAGAGGAAACTGGGAGGAGTGGCTGACACACTGGCAGGCCGTGCTGCCACCCAGCAAGATCTGGACAGGCTGGAGAGCTGGGCAAAGGACAAGGGTAGAGTCCTGCACCTGGGGAGGAATAACACCGGGCACAGGTACAGGTCAGGGGTAGAGCCACCGGAAAGCAGCACCACAGAGAAAGACCTTGGAGTCCTAGTGGATAGTAAGTGCTCCATGGGACAGCAAAGGGCCCTTGTGGCCAGGAAGGCCAATGGGCTCCTGGGGTGCATAAAGAAGAGTGTGGCCAGCAGGTCAAGGGAGGTTCTCCTCCCCCTCTACTCTGCCCTAGTCAGACCACACCTGGAATACTGTGTCCAGTTTTGGGCTCCCCAGTTTAAGGGAGACAGGGATCTACTTGAAAGAGTTCAATGGGGGCTATGAACATGATGAAGGGACTGGAACATCTGCCCTGTGAAGAAAGACTGAGGGAACTGGGGCTGTTTAGCCTTGTGAGGAAAAGACTGAGAAGGGATCTTATGAATGTCTATAAATATCTGAAGGGTGGATGTCAAATGGAAGGGGCCAATCTCTTTTCTGTAGTGCCCATCAATGGGACAAGGAACAGTGGGTATAAACTTGAGCACAGAAGGTTCCATCTCAACATGAGGAGAAACTTCTTCACGGTGAGAGGGACAGAGCCTGGCCCAGGCT
>JAAGNO010024963.1:235893-241919 GCA_033439905.1 Ceryle rudis
CATGTATTAAAAAAACCCCAACCAAACAAAAAAAAAACCCCAGCAGTTCAGCATTCATGGTGTACTTACATAATTGAGGATTTAATTAACTGTTAATATACATCTATAATAAAGGACTGATGTACGTCGTTACATAGTTCAATAACCCATGGGTCTTCATGCATTTTTAAGTGTTTGTAGCATATTTATAGGTTGTGTTTATTTTTAAGTCTTTATAAGCTGTTTGCAAATGTTAGCTCAAGTGAGCCGTACCTTTTTCAGGACTTTATGGTTATTTGTGCTGCATTTCAGGTTAAGTTTAAACACCGAAGCCTTGTAAAGGTATCAGCATCCTGAAGGTGGTTTTCAGATTGAAATATCCAGTTCAATTTTCATGCCAGAGTTCATTAGCTTTGATTCAGGATTCTGCCAGCAACAGAAAAGATGGAGATTTCCATGGATTCCCATTTTCATGGAAATGTTTATTTGGGGTGAAAACCTAATTTCTTAAAGGGATTATTTGCTTCTTTTATTTATTTGTGTTCTTTAAAAAGTTTGGATATGATAGCCTTAATTTCAATTGTGAAACCTAAACCTTTTCAGTTTCCTTTCTTTGCTGGTGGATTGCTTTGATTTAGTCAGAAAGAAACCCAGAAAAATTGGAAGTCAGAGGTGTCTCTTATGTTTGTATTTTTATTTGTAGATGATGTATTTTAGGCTGGCTGAGAAGTGCTCCATTTAAATTCTTACTAGTGTCCAAAAAAATGAGGGGAGAAAAGGATCACTAATCAGAGCTTCCCGTTCACTAGCTGCATTCAGCTGGTTCCCATTTCGGTGATTTTAGGTTATCTTTGATAACTTTCCCTTTAAACAGAATACTATCTTCCTTCTGCTGACACTTCTTTATTCTTCCCCTTGTCGTCTTAACACAGGGGCTTTCAGAAAAAAGCAGATGGTCAGTTCAGTGGGTGAGGATGCTAAGGAGACCTATGAACTTGTGTTGAGTTTGGTTGTAGAATAACAGAATACAGCAGCTTCTTTCCAGTATTGTTTATGTTTTACTTGAAGAAAAAGAATTACTTGTGTTATGGATAAGGTGAAGTATAAAATGAAATGGTAACAGGCATATATACTAATAGATGTATTGTGCTATATCATCTGGACTTGATGATCTTGGAGGTCTATTCCAGCCTCGGAAATTCTGTGATTCTGTGCTAGGCTTTGAAGTGCAAAATATGAAAAACCCCCATTCTTTCACCTAAAAAAAAAAAAACCCAAACAATAAAAAACTCCAGCCAAATGGCAGTAAAAAGGGGAACTACTTTAATTTGCACGTGCTAGGAACAGTTCTAGACTGGGACATAACAATATTGGAAGCACTGCAGACGTGAGGTATTTAAACGCATGCCATGGATTTCAGTCATGTTTCGTCACCTCTTATCTCTCTAATTCTGCCACCTTTCCAGGTTGTTGGGATGAAGTTATCAGATGTCTGCCCTGAGACCTCTAATTAATGATCACTTAGGGAATTTGAGTGGCTAGGCCTATTTTAATTATGTTTCCCAGCTCAAACTTTGGAGGGCATTCTGACTGAGATTCAGGTGTCGCTTGGATAACATACTTCAGTATTCGGACAACAGTCTAAACAGACGCAGAAACTTATTTTACATACCATCTTTTTGGAAAATTCCCTCCATCAGGTGTTCACCCCCCCGCCTCCCCAGGCAGTCAGTAAAGGAGGCTGTAAAACCTCTGCTGGTGTCAAGACAGTGGTATTTCTAGCATGTGGCTGAAGTTTTCAGGGAATAGGGAGTGCTTTGGGGATCAGCATGGCCTTTCTAGTATCCGCCTGTAAGGGGATCTTCAGTTACTGTGGGCTGTGAAGCTGCTGGGTAGAAACCTCAGGTGAGTTTTTACATTACGAGCTTTCAGAGCAGCTTTCAGAGCTTCTTAATTTATGCTTTTGATGATGGCAGCCCCTGCAGCAGTCTGCTAGGCTCTAGACATAGCTTTAAGTCACCTTTTCCACACTCTCCCTGGACTGAGTGGTGTAACATGCTTCCCTGGGCACAGAAACTTTGAGCAGCACAGATGCTGCTGTCAAAATGAAATCAGTCTGAATTAGTTTCTCTGACTGTGCTGGGCACTTGCACCTCAACTCACACTGCATTGTTACTTACGTGCTTGTTCATTCACCACGTTCAGGCATGAACTACAGAAGGACCTCGCGAATTCTGCACAGCAAAAAGCTGCAGTGTGTACTTTAAAAACTCGAGGCTGTAGTTCAGCAGCTCTGTCCCTTGAGAGTGTTTCAGGTTTGTTTTAAAACACATTTATCAGAGCACTTTCCCCGAGTGGCGTTTCCCGCTAGAGGTGTTTGAAGGACACCATGCTGGGAGCTGTCTGCCTGGAGAAAGGGAGTGCTGGGGGGTATGGCTCAGCTCCTGTGTTGTGAGGCGAAGGGCTGTTCTGTACCATCCTACAGAAAATGGGTGTATTTTGGCACCAGGAACGTCTGCTTGTCCAAATTTTGAGGCTATGATTCCGTGGCACGTGTGCTGCCTCCCAGCACATTCATCTCCCTTCGACATCCTCAGCTTCCACTGCGATGGGGGGCTTTGCTGAAAAGTGAAGATACCCGAGCAAGTGACGTGAACACGACTGCCAAAATCAGCCTCTCTGTATTTGTGTGTAGCATCAGGTGACTGAGGTTTTCTTCCTAAGTTTATTTTCCACCTAAGACCTGCCAGTAGGAATGTGAAGGAATTTAAACAGTTTAAGCTTGTATTTTATGACAAGGGAATTTTTGAATTTCAACAAGAAGGATTACAAAAACACTGCTCTCAAAATCTGATAAGCTGATATTCAGAGTATTCTGAGAGTCTGATATTTAGTCTCAGTTTCCCAGATGTGCCACCAGATTCCTTAATGAATCTGGCAAGCCATGTGTTCTCTGTCACTCAGTGACTATTTTTCATCTTCATTTTTTACTGCTTGATAAAGGTGATAGCGAGAGATGCTGTTATTTGCGGTGGTTTATCTCTAGGTACAGTGTCTGCTGTAAAATGACACCTTCAAGTGTTGCTCAGGATTTTTTTCCTGGTATTAAAATCTAAACAGTACTTCAGATTGTTTCCGGAAGGTTACAGGTTCATGTGCGTAATGTGGTCAGCATTATGATCACCATAAGAAGATACTTTTTATCTGCCTCAAAGAGAGAAACCAGGCTTTGAAAACCTGTTAGAAAGCGTGGTTTTAGAACTGGACATGGTGCACTCTGCCATTATGCTGCAACACAGCAGCTCCCACTCTAGCTGGGATGGGGTCCTCATTGTTCTGCATTGGTGTGACCCACAGTGAATGTCCTCCGTCTCCAGTAGGTGGGGAGATGACTGTGAACCAGCCCATTCCTGTCCCAGAAAAGAAGGTAGTTCTAATTCTTGTCAGTCTCTCATTAGAAATAGCATGTCTCATTTTATCACTAATTTATTTAGCCGTGAAAGTGTATGCAGTGCTTTACAAAACAACATCTCTTGCCCGTTACCTTCTAGGCAGCAGTGAACTACCACTCCCTGTATTCCTATTCTGCTTCTTATCTGGAGATGAGAATTACCAAGTGATCAAACTGTACTTTCAAAAAATGTTAGAAGTTTATTTCTTCGCTGCAGTGTCCTGTTCTTTGACTTCTGACTCTTGCTACAGGTCTCAGTCAGATGAGATGAGACGTCTGCATAGAAAGGTCACAATCAAAATCGTAGAATGCCAGAAGTGAGCAGCTCTATCACAACACAGTTTTCTGGATAAAAGTTGTATATATGCGTACTGATTCTCTATGGCAGCTCAGTGATTCCTCTAAATTAAGAAGATGCTTAATACTGTGAGGCAACATATTACAGAAAACTTTGTATTACGTAGCATGTGCAATATACATCAGAAAGAGCTGTCTGCACCGCAGCTGGACGACAGAGGGTTTGCAGTTATTTGCTATTGTTTATTTCCAGAGGAAAGGGGAAGTCGTCACTTTGCATATTTGCCTCTCAAAACTCTAAAAACACGAGGTCGTTGGATTCTTTTTTAACACCATCCAAGAAGAAAATTGACATTTTCATGCTTATTAAAAAGATAATTTCAGTTGTTTGAAAATTATTTTCTTTCCCCTTAAACATGCTTTATACTTCAACTGAAGGAAAATAATTTTTGTATTAGCAGAGCACATGACTTTCTTCCTCTCTCAGAAAACTATGACCTTTTAAAATGTGTCAGCAGTGTTAAACTTGCCAGGTTAACCTAAAAGAGCCAAACCAGACATGCACTCTGTTACATTATCAGTATTTGCTTGTTTGTGCTTACATTTAAATTCTTTCACTACCTGCCTTACTAGCTCAAGGAAAGGTAATGGTGCATTGTTTACAAAAGCAATAATATTTAGTTAGTTTCTCATTAAAAAAACCCACAAAGCAATTTCATTTTCTTTGTTAAAAATGGGTTCTAGTAATATGAGGAAAGTTTCCCAAAATTTCCTCTCAATTAGTAGAGTTAATGGAGCTGAAACAAAAGAAAAGAATATTTCTTTAAGCTAGGACATGCATCTAACATTTATGTGAAGAAAGAGTGTCCCTTTGTCTTCAAGGAAAGTGCTAACGTAATGGCAATCAAAATACCACGGTTGCCATGATCTCCGTGAAAAAAAATTGGCCTGTAACGGACAGTGGCACCTTCACAGTATGGATACTGTATAGAAGCCTAATGCAGGGGGAGAGATTTTACTGTGACCCCCTTTGGCACAATGCAAAGACCACATTCCTTTATGGATTAAAGCTGCGTTTCCAAGGCCATAGATAACATCCAAAGCGAGATGTTTTGTTTAAAAAAAAAATATCATAAGTACATATTTATGATTTTGTATTTAAGAATTTATAAAAACTCTGTTCAGAATAAGTCTCTGGGGGCTTTTCTAAAGATGCATTCAGTTGCACCATTGTCTAGGAATAAAACCCAGTTCCTCTGCTGAGAGATCAGTCAGATGGGAACAGGACCTGGTACCGAGAGCCAAAAGGAGGAAAAAGCAGAGGCGTCCTCTCCACCCTTCCTGTAACCATGTGACACCATGAACTGGTGGCCTTGAGCAGAAATAGCTGCCTTGGCCCCTCTTAGGGTGGGTGTGGGATTCGGATGGTCTGTCTACTTAGGCCCACCCAGCCCCCTCTGTGACCTGCTTTGGAGAGAGATGGGATACAGCCTTGCTTGGCAGTGCCCATGACACGTGAAGCTCACCAGCATGGTCTGTCTGCACCATTTCTACTCCCTGGAACTGTCACTTAAGCTGTCTGAACCTATGGGGTTTGAGTAGGTTCACCCTGGATTTCAGCTCTGTAAAAATTTATTCAGCAATTTATTAGGCCTGCAGCGTGTTGGGCCTGTCACCAGGAAGACACTGAGGTGCTGCAGCGTGTCTTTGATTCCTGGTAGAAAATGTCCATATGTTATAACAGGTTGAAACTGAGGGCTTCCATAAATGCTGCACTGAATGCTCAAGAACCAGCATTCAAAATATTTTAGGATTCGAGACAGTACAAAAGCAGCCGCCTTCCTCTGGGCTCGTTTTGTAATTGAGTTTGAGAAATTTGTAAGAATATCTTGAGAGGGGTAAATGTATTAAAAAATATAAATTAAGAGTGAAGTATCTCCACAAGAGATAGGACGTGGGTTTGCCACAGAAATGCATCCTAACCATATAACCAAGTAACTGCTCTTTGCTAGGATCATTGACTTCATCTAGTGCTGAGTCAGCTATTGAAGGCGGTCCCACTGTACAGTCCATTTCAGATTCAGAGAAGCACCCCTCACTTGAGTAAGCATCTCTCATCCCAGGAGTGCTGAAAAGACCACACAAATCAAAAAATCATCTCTCCAAGAAAACCCAGTGCATAACTTAGAGTGAAATTATAAACATATTGCACATTTAATCACAGAATCATAGAATGGTGGGGGTTGGAAGGGACCTCTGGAGATCATCGAGTCCAACCCCCCTGCCACAGCAGGGTCAC
>JAAGNO010024963.1:242867-252999 GCA_033439905.1 Ceryle rudis
AGCCTGGGCCAGGCTCTGTCACTCTCACAGTGAAGAAGTTTCTCCTCCTGTTGAGGTGGAACTTCCTCTGTTCCAGTTTGTGACCATTGCCCCTCGTCCTATCCCAGGGCACCACTGACAAGAGCCTGGCCCCTTCTCTGTGACCCCCACCCCTCAGATATTTATAGACGTTCATCAGATCCCCTTTCAGCCTTCTCTACTCAAGACCAAACATAATGATATAAGCCTGCAAATATGTTCCCTATTGAAACTGAGATATTTTTCTTCTTGTCTCTTGCTCCCTTTAGAACACAGTTCTAATGACAAAAGTCCTGAACAGATAAGGATGGCAGGCTGATTGTGTATCTTTTATACTCTTCTGGATTTATGGCAGGGCTAATGCTCTGGAGTAGCACAATAAGGCAAAGAGGAGATGTGACATTTGAAAGTGTGATAAACTTCCAGGATGGGTTTTGCCAACAAACATACTTGTTGGATAGTGAGGGTATAACTTTATTAGGCCTGAATCTTTCTAGGCAAGGAACTGGCCTTCATTTCCAGAGTAGGTGATTTTACAAGTTGGGACACCTTGTTCTTCTTTTGCTCTGTATTCATTTGGTGGACCTTGGTATTCACAAGCTCGTGCTCTAGCTCTCCACAGCTCATCTTTTTGGAGGAAAGAAGAGACTAGTTTCTTTCTCTTGCAAGAAATCTAACCATATGTATTGGATGTTGTGGGACCAATACAAAGCTTATCCTTTGGTATGGCCCCAGTAGATCTGGATACCTGCATCGATCAAAGAGGTATCACCTTGGAAGAGCCGTGCTGCAGTCTGATCCCCCCACCCTCTGCCCTCCCACCCGTCTCCTTTCTGTGCACTTTAAATTGAGACAGAACAACTGAGTCCCGGAGGTGCTGCTGGAATCAGCTTTTCTGCAGAGACAGCTCTCATCCCTGCTCTCCAGGCTGCTTGCTGCAGACTCCCACGTTCCAAACGCATCTTCTGGCTCCGAAAGACAGATTCAAGGTTAGCCCAAATCCCATTTTTGTGGCTGCCACTAGAGGGATCTGTGCAGTTAGCGCTCTCCTCCTCCTCTCTTGTCCCAAACTGGGAAGAAGGACAGAGCAATCTTGCTTCATTACTGCATTTTCTTTCCTTCTTTTCTTTTCTTTTTTTTTTCCCCCCTGCATTCTCTTCTGAGTCTGATAATGCAATGTACATTATTTGTATTTTTGTGTCCTGTAATTTAGCTTGACAGCATCAGAGCTAAATGATAGCTTGTCATCAATTGAGAATTCTTGATTTACGCCTGTGGCACACAGGGATCCCATCCGAAAACAAGTCAAGAATATGAAGTTCTGAGGTCAGGCAGAACTGTGTGTTCTTGCTATAGCTTTGGTCCTGGCACTACCAACTTACCTTTTAGTTACTTCAGTAGAGAATTAAAATACCTCTCTATATTTCTGTGCACATGCAAATTGCATGAAAATTACTTTTTCAAATTTACTTCAAGGTAGAGGGGAGGGGAATCACAGGGTAGCTCTTAAGATATAATGGGAAAGGGTGATTGGTTAACATATAGTGATTATAAAACAGTGGATCTTAGTGCTTTCATCCTGTGCTGCATGCAGTTCAAGTTAGGGACTATGTAAAAAAAAAAAAAGTCATTTTTGTGTACTATTGAGAGGGCTTTTTATTGTTTGGTTTGTTCTTTTTTTTTTACTGGTAATCAAATTAATTAGAGGCAAGGATTAACAAATTGAAAAAAAAAAATTAAAATGGTTTTGAAATTGTCAAGGAACACTTTAGCTGTCACTGCTGCAGTGGTTGAGGGAGCTGTTAAAAACAGAAAAGCTTCCACGTTTCCTTGTTTGAAACTTCTCACAGGTCAATAGTGACTGAAAATAATTACATTGGATTGCAGCCTCAGTCCAGTTCCTAGTGGACAAGTGTCCATGTCACAAAATCCACCATTGCAATTGGCAATAGTTGGCAGGCTCAGCAGAGAAGTCAAGGATTGAATGGGCATGGAAATTAAACTATTCTCCTGCCCCTAATTGTGGTCCTTTCAAGTCATCGTTGAGGAACATTGTTTGGGAAAAGTTGCATAGTTGTTGGCAGTGCTGAACATGCCCTGTGGATAAACACAGCATTTCCATCTCCAAGGTCTTAATCTGGCACGTTTTGTAGCCTTAAAAGTCACACCAAAGGGGAGGAAGACTTTATTTTTTTTTTCTTGTTATAGTAGTAATATTTTCTTTAAAAAATAAAACCCAGAGTCGAAATGAAGAATTCAGTCCTTCTTCCAGAATGCTCACTACCTACTACAGTCTTCAAATGTATTCATTAAAAAAATGGAGGAATGGTGAGTTTTATTTTTTTATGAACCCAATGTTATCATTTCCGATCGCTGCGTATTCTGGTAGAAAAGAGATAACATTCCTTAAACATTGACTATCTAAATATGAATTACCTTGCTTAAATATGGCACTGGTGGCCTAACTGATATGCTGGGACTCTTGTGCTCAAAGACATGGTTGGAGTCGGGACAGGATGGGAATCAGGCAGTCATTGATTTTTCATGGATTTCAATGGGAATTTTTGCTTAACACCTGATAATAAAAATTGTCCTACTTTAATTCTAATTGGAACTTGACATAAAAAGAATCATGTGAGCACTATCAACTGTACCTTTCCCTTTATAGAAAGAATAATATTTGTCTACTGTTTTATTTTTCCATTGAGGTTGGAAGAGGTAAATAAATGAAGTATGTCACCTTCCAGCACACTCAACAGCTGCAGAAGTTTCTAGTCTTTTGAGGGGAGGACTGTTGACTTGTTCTTTTCTTTTTAGTGAAGAGCAAGAGGTATATATTATGGCTTTTCTTAATACTAGCCTGTTGGAGTGGGTTTCAGCTCAGGTGACTTGCCTTCTGGAATGTGTTTTTGGGGTTTTTTTAGGATGAATCTCAATGGGAGACACCTTTCTAAAGAAAGTACCTAAAAGACTGTTACTTGCTACCTCAGCTTTAGGTAGGATTAATATTTTAGTGATGGATAGCTTCCGACACTTGGGTAGCTATAGCTCAGGAGGCAAATTCTCTCCATGGTTGTCTGGTTTCGGTTTGTTTTTTCTTTAATGCTGTTTAAAATGTAGTGAGTGGGGGTACACTCTGAAATGCTACTCCCCGTAGCCTGTGCAGGTGCAAATTTTATGACAGCGGAAAGCAAAAGGTGACACACGTGATGTTGTGCCTTTCGCTGCGGGACCACTGCAGCTGCATTGCAACCCTGAGTTCATCTTGCCAAGCTCAGAATTTGAAATGGGTGACAGTTTCAAATGTCTTTTTTTTGGGCAGGTTTAGAAATGTACATACCTGTGGGTAGTTCTTAAGCATTTACCCCCAACAGTCCTTTCAAATCCGTAATCAGATAATCAACTGTTTGGCTCCGTGGCCTGAGTAGACAGACATAACCTGGCTGTAAGATCGATGTGTTGATGCAACAGAGGTTATGTTTGCACTGTGGAATGAGGTTCTTGCTAGAAATTAATCTGGAAATTTTCTGTGCTGATTCTCTCTAATAGTGCCACCAAATCTTCACAGCGTCTCTGTAAACTTGGTTAGGTATTACTACCTTCACTGATGTATTTCCTTCTTCCATCTAAAGAGCTTGATTTCTTGCAGTTACACTATATTTGCCTAAGTAATTCTATTAATGCTCTGAATATTGGGCAGTGACCCCAGCTTGTCAAGCACATATGTTATTGCTGTACCCTTGGCAATAATAAGCATGCAATTGCTGCTCTGCTCTGGAAGCATTTAGCTTGCTTTTTTTTTTTTTTGGTTACTTTTACATTGGGCATGTGAGAACATTTCATATTGTTCTGATGTCTTGCTTATTTATAACAGCATAATTAAATTGATAATCTGCAGTTCTTAATAATGCAATAATATATCAGGAAGTTTGCAAGAGTCAAGTGTCAGCTGTAGTACAGGGGTTTTCTTCACCTTCCCTGATGTGGATGGCTTAAGAGAATTTTCATGTCTCTGAGCTGTCCCCATCATTGCTCAAAGTTTATATCTACTGGCAATAAACTTTTAAAATTGTTTAAATATTGGAAATGCTTTTATATTCTTCTTGAAGGAGTACTACTTTTGAAGGTTAAAAATTTTGAAACTTCTGTAATAGGAAGGCAGGAATAGAATGAAGAAACAGTAAAAGCTAGATCAATCTGGAAAATCCTGTGTGAAGATGAAGGATTTAGGCTGAGGGAGCTGGGATTGTTCAGCCTGGAGAAGAGGAGATTTCAGGGGCACCTTATAACTGCCTTCCAGTACCAGAAGGGAACCTACAGGAAGGCTGGAGAGGGACTCTTCACAAGAGTGGCCAGTGATAGGACAAGGGGAAATGGTTTTAAACTGAAAGAGAATAGGTTTAGACTGGATCTTAAGAAAAAAGCTATTCAGTAGGAGGGTGGTGAGACTCTGGAAGTGATTGCCCAGAGGGGCTGTGGATGCCCCTCCCTGGAGGTGTTCAAGGCCAGGTTGGATGAGGCCATGAGCAACCTGGTGTAGTTGAGATCATCTAATCCAACCTCCTAGTCCATGGCAGGGAGGTTGGATTAGATGATCTCTGAGGTCCCTTCCAACCTAAGCCATTCTGTGACTCTATGAAGCTCCCCCCTTGTTTAGGGCAGTAAAAGCCTCTCTGAAATCAGTTCCACCCTGTCAAAAGAGGGAACATTATGCAGAGAAAAACAAGGGAGGAAGGTGACAAGGAGAGGAGCAGTGTGCTGTGGGGGACAGAGGTATAGCTCACCAACTTGATTAGGCAGTTGCTCGAATTCAGGTCTCTGTGAACGATGCACATGGAGTAAGCCTGGAACAGAGGGAGAAGAGTTGGTGTTAGGGGTTCCCAGGTGAGTATGTCCCTTCACATTCACAGACCTCAACAACCAGCTACTAGTAGTCAGGCACCATCCCCAACCCCTCAGACACAGCTTTTTCTTACAGAACAGAACAGAAATTTCTTACAGTATGATGTTGACTGAAAGTGGTGCTAAGCTGACGGGACAAACAGTTCTTTGGGGACACAAGTATGCATCATAAAATACTGTTATCAAACCTGGTCCTAATCAGCACCTTTCATAAATGGCCCTCCCATGCACTTCTCTGCTGCTGTTTTTCAGCGTTTCTTGCTTTGGGCTTAACTTGACTATATCTAATATTTTTTGTTCATGAATGAAATAAACATTTTATTAGACTCCAAGGTCTATGCTTTATTGCTCTCTCGTGCTCCATCTGACAAGGCCAGGAGATTAATTATATAATAGACCCCTGCATGTTCCTCTCTTTTCTTTTGTCTGATGATACCTTGAGAATTATCTCTGCATGCAATCAAATTTCTGAGAGACCCATTAAGGCAGAACTCTGCCTTCATGCAAAGAGATATGTTATGGAAACTACTCTGTGAGATCAGATACAGTATTTGCTAAGGTTTTAGGATAGACATTAACATTTCTGATTCTAATTTTGTAGAGCCATGTATTTATTTAGAATGCTAAGAAAAAGAACTGTGTATTCCTTTTTAATGGATCTTTTACAAGGAGTTGTTGACATTCTGTCCACAATACTCCATCCACACACTGGACACGACACATTTGATATATATAGGGAAATATATATAGAGAGAGGGAAATAAATAGGAGTTAACTAGGAGTTCCTCCTTAGCAGGAGGAACTGCTGCATCTCAACAGTTGCTACACTCTCCATATCTCAGAAAACTGATGATTAAATCATAGAATTGTTAGGGTTGGAAGGGACCTTAAAGATTCTCTTGTTCCAACCCCCCTGCCAGGGGCAGGGACACCTCCCACTAGAGCAGGTTGCTCAAAACTCCATCCAGCCTGGTCTTAAAAACTTCCAAGGATGGGGCTTCCACCACCTCCCTGGGCAACCTGTTCCAGTGTCTCACCACCCTCATGGTGAAGAAATTCTTCCAAATGTCTAACCTGGATCGACCCATCTCTAGTTTTGATCCGTTCCCTCCAGTCCTATCACTGCCCCACAGCCCAAAAAGTCCCTCCCCAGCTTTCACTAACTTATTGCTGGTAAATTATGGCAATTTAATTTGTAACCTATAGACATATATATTGAACAGTGTCAGTGCCTTGGCTCTTAGGTCTTTTTATCCATTTGTTGCTCTGAGCAACAGCATATTAATGGTAGTGTTGCCTCCCTTATGCTTGTACTACTAGTAATCGTATCTATTCAGACAGACGTGTACTCCATCATGAATTGGGCAATATAAAATCAACTGGTCATAAAATATGATAAGGAGTGGATGAAAATGTGGATGGTTATCTATGGTTTGCATTGTTCATTCTAAGAATAAGACAGCCTGATGATGGGAAGGTAGAAATCGAACCACCTATGAACTGTGTGATGTTAATAGCAATTAGGCACCTAACTTCCTTGAATATTCCTAATTTCTTTTGAAATCCTTAGCGGCACATTAAAAATCTGTTAATTAAGAAACTGTATATACTACATTATAAAAAAGTTGTTCTCATCATAAAAGAAATCTGTATTTGCTGATTTCATTTGCATCTACTTTATAGAATCGCTTTTTAATTTATGGCACTCTACAATAAACCACGGTAGATCTTAGAGATGGAATCCCACCAACAGTGGCATTGTCCAGCACGTTGGAAGATGACATTTACTGCCTCTGCAGTGGTAATGGAGTATATCCCCAATGTAACAGCAGATTGCAGAAAGGAAAGAGAAAACCCAAAGTACCCAATGAACTTGAAAAAGCACATTTTGCTTCTGCTGCTATTATTTCAAAGGTTAAAACATTGAAATTGCGTATGGCAGACAAGTCCTTAGCAAAGTGAAAGATGTTTTCTATTCTGATCATTCTCGTTCTTCTGCGTAACTTCCTAAAGGTTTTCACTGAATACGGTTTCATATTTGACTTTCTTCTTCTTCAGACGTGGCAACTTAGGCCAAAGATCAGAAAGGCACTGACTTTGTCAGTGAGGCGTTTTGAAGGCACTTGCATAATTAGAAGACAGCGTCAGCAGAATGAGATTAGTGAAGACCTGTGGTAGGGAACCTGTTATTTATTTAAGATCCTGAATCTTGGTCCTGTGGATTGACCAAGTCCTGTTGTGACCAGAGAACCACCATATGGTTCTCTGCATTAGTTTTGAATACCTCGGATGTCGTGCCTACCATCGTGAAGTTAGTCAACTGCTTACTGTTACAAACTTCAACTTTTCAGCATCATTTACTCTGTAGCTTCCTTGATGGAGTTTCTGCAGACTACGATGATTTGCAGCTCCACTGTGATGTTTATGGGCTCAATAAAGAAAAGGTTCTAAAAAGATTATGGGCACTGAAAAAGGAAATACAACCTTTTCTGCAGGAGCACAGAGCAGAACAGACTAAACATTTTTGGAATTTCTTGCCTGCCACAAACAGATGATGATTCCCCATAGACATTCTTACTCATTTTATACCCTCAACAAAAGTCTTTAGGGCTTGAATAAAAATTTCAGATATATAACAAGCCATCTTCTCTTTACACGAGAAGTTTGATGTTTTGTGGCAAGAGCTTGGAAGATGGGGAATGTCTTATTTCCAAACTTTAAAGAGCATCAAAATTTACTTGTGATATTTAGGCTGAGCTTTGACTGGAGGTATCACTGATCTAATGCACACTTCAGACATTCCTTTACTCCACATGTGAGCTCTGTGTGATACTTGTCTGGTGGTAGTTGCAACTGGAGAGGCAGATCAGGGGAGGACTTAAAAAAATCCTGCTACAGATGTAGTTTCTTTCAGGGGATTTGGAATTTAAATTGCAGTTGCTTGTAGCAGTT
Source organism: Ceryle rudis (assembly GCA_033439905.1). Classification (NCBI taxonomy): domain Eukaryota; kingdom Metazoa; phylum Chordata; class Aves; order Coraciiformes; family Cerylidae; genus Ceryle; species Ceryle rudis. The sequence continues at coordinate 250,740 of JAAGNO010024963.1, forward strand.
TGACTATGTAAGCATCTTGCACCTTACTTTCAAGTCTTTATATATTTTACTGAAAAAACCCAACAAAACAAACCCTTGTTATATCACTTCTTTCATTTTCTGAGATTTAATTAGTAAAAGCAGCTAGATTTAACTCCTGCATCATTCACAGTCAAGTTCCATTGTGCTGTCTTTGTAATACAGATGAAGGAAGGAAATCTTCCATTCTCCACTGGCTGGGAGAAGGGAAAAATGCCTTTACTAGTGAACCGAGTTGTCGGGGAATATTGCTTGAGATAAGCTACAACCAAATGTGTTTCTGCAGTCGGTTTTCTGTACGTGGTCATGTTAAATGGGCTGGGTTATTTGTAAGATTGTTGGCAGTTACGATCCTAAGCTGTGATGCGCTTTGAGCAGTGGTCCTGAAGGATGTGTAGGCATTGTCATGAAGGGTCATGCTTGTGTTATAGGATTTAAGTGCCAGGCTCTTGGTGATCCCTATCTTGAATTTGGCATAGCAGAAGCGGCTAGAAACAAGGTGATGGGACCGAGATATCCCTCTCCCCAGCCACTCCTACCCACCGTGCCTGTCAGCAGCCAATACAGAGTGTAAATACACACTGTGGGAGAAAGATCTCAGGAAGCTGGATGAACAAAACTGCCTTAAATCAAGCTCTTCTACCTGAAGGGTTGTCCTGCTTTCTATTCTCACGTCCAAAATCCATTCCTGTATTTGCAACCCCTTCACCTTCCAGGGTCTGCTTTCTCATCCATGAACCAAAAACCAGGCGCACCTACAAAATTTCTGACGGTGCATTAGAACCAACAACCTTCTGGGACTGTCACCTCTGCTATAAACCAGTTCTTAACACTTAATTTAAGACACATGATTTTCTTTTGCAACGGCAAAGTAGCAAGGTTTTTATACAGCACAGTTACCATGAGCAGATGTTATCGATATATTAGGGATGCTGTGCTTTCAAAATCACCTTTTTTGACAAGTTTAACCAAAATGATATTAAAACTATTCTGATGTTACTTTTTCCTTTGGCTTCAGATTTCACCACTTTCTTCCAAGCTTTGTTTTAAAAAGATGCTTTTGATTTTTTATTTTCCAGTACTTAATGGTTCACTATCATAGTGCTTCCAGTGTCCTGTACTTACCCAGTTAGATGATGCCTATGCTTATACGTGAGTTAACTTTATGAGACAAGGTATTTTTCATCATTTTTTTTATGGTATTACCATCAATCTGCAGCCTTGATTCCATTTTTCCTTGCATTTTTATAATTACTTATAGAAAAGACTTTACATGTGGTTGTGCTCTGGGCACTGGTGAGGCTGCAGCTTGAGCACTGGGTTCAGCTTTGGGTGCTGCAGGAGAAAAAAGCCATCGAGGTGCTGAAGCAGGTCCAGAGAAGGGCAATGGAGGTGGTGAGAGAATTGGAGAACATGTCTGCTGAGGAGCAGCTGAGGGAGCTGGGGTTGTTTAGCTGGGAGGAGGCTGAGGGGAGACCTTACTGCTCTCTGCAGCTGCCTGAGGGGAGGGTGTAGTGAGGTGGGTGTTGGTCTCTTCTCCCAGGTAACCAGTGATAGGACAGGAGGAGATGGGCTGAAGTTGCACCAGGGGAGGTTTAGGTTGGATATCAGGAAACATGTCTTTCCTGAGAGAGTGGTGAGTCCTTGGAAGAGGCTGCCCAGGGAGGGGGTGGAGTCACCATCCCTGGAGGGGTTCAGAAAACAACCAGATGTGGCCCTTCAGGACATGGTTTAGTGGTCCCGATAACGGTTAGTAGACAGTTGGACTTGATGATCTTGAAGGTCTTTTGCAACTGTAATGATTATTAATGATAATCTATTTCCAGATGAGATGACTGTGTTACTGGGTGTCAGTTTAGTGACACATATCAAAGCAGATACCCTTTAGGAAAGTGCTGCATCATGACTTTGTATCGTGGCATAGTGACGTAATGCCACGTGAGCCAGGAGAATGTCAAGACCTCACGCTTTTCCTGGTTTATGCGGTTACAACGCATAAACATATAATGCTGCTTAAACGGTACGGCTTAATCCAGTGTCAGCAACTACAGAAAGATGCTTCTTAGAAAGATGACGAACACATTTTAACTAGGATCATCGAATCATAGAATGGTAGGGGCTGGAAGGGACCTCTGGAGATCATCAAGGCCAACCCCCCTGCCACAGCAGGGTCACCCAGGGCAGGCCACACAGCAACAGATCCAGGTGGGGTTGGAAAGTCTCCAGAGCAGGAGACTCCACA
>JAAGNO010024963.1:259786-280654 GCA_033439905.1 Ceryle rudis
GGGAGGTATTTTCCTTGGTTTTGGAATTATGTGTTCAAGTGCTTTACTCCATAACGTGCATACTGTGAGCATGTGACCTTCCTAGCCCTGGAAAAAAACCCCGTTGTAATCTAGAGAAAGGATTCTGGTCTGTTTAGCAAATGGCATATCAACCTTCTTCGCTACATCGTTTGCAGCATTTTATTTTGACTGTCGACTGCAATGAGCTGTAGGTTTTAATGGGATGTTCTCCATAAACAGCAAGGGAAAACCAAACTGGGCTTGTCTACCCAAACATGGCCACTAAAAGGATGTTTGCAAAGGGTTCATGCAACTCCATGGAATAACACCACCACTTCTCTTCTTCCTCAGCAGCCTCTCCGTAAATATTCTTTTAACTTTCTTAGGGAGGGAGGTACTAACACAAAAGAAAGAAAAATTAAAAATTGAAGTGCGTCTTCAGGAAGAAAGGAAATGGAAATGAAAATAAATCAGTTTATAAATGTCTCTTGGTCCCACACCACTCACATCAACAGCCACAGCTATGCTAAAGGATCCATCACTGTCATTTCTTTTAGCATGCGTCCCTCTCAGTCCTGCTGTCAAGTCTCCAGCTCGCTGATGACATTTTCCTTTGCAGTGATGGGCATTTTGAATATGCAGGAACAGCAGTAATAAAGTGTAGTATGGATTTCAAGGGGATTAGTCCAAAGCAACCATCAATAATTTCTGATCTGACAGAGGTGATAATTGAGGTAAGCTGTATAACTTGAAGATTTCAGTTTGGTTAAAATCGCCCTATTAGCTGCTTAATAGTGTTATTAGTCAAATAAATTAGGCTGGGATCTTCCAAATAACCTTGGCACTGTATATATTAAGAATGCTAAGTCCTGTACAACATCCACTCTAACAAAGCATTACCAGCAGAGATGGCTGTCGTATCGCATAATATTCTGAAAGTGCTTGCTTTGGGGCAACAAAAGATACTCCAGATTTCAAATAACAGAGCATAAATCTGTTTTCAGATAAACAAATGACAACAAATCTGGTGGTAATTTATGATACAAATGGTAGGGAATATCAGTGACTGGTTTTTTGGATGTTTTCACTCAGAGCTATAATGACAAAGCCTCCTTTTTAGCTCGCAGTCTTGCCAAACTGCTCAATTCATGCTCTCCATAGCAATATGTTTCTCCTGCACAAAGCACTAAATCAGTGTTTTCCAAGTTTGGGAACAGATTTTAGACATGGTCACTGGCCACTTCGAAGTGTAACCGTGAAAACGGCTCTAGAGAAAGGCAGATGGTCCTAGGAGTTGATTCTATTCCTGCTGAAATCAGCCACAAAAATCTATTCTCATGTGATCCCTCAGCACCGTGTGCTTAGTATCTCACGGGAGACATGGTCAGTACTGTTCAGTATCTGACCCGCTATCTTAATATTCTAAGGAGAATTGAACATTAAAAATGCATCTACTTTATGATGAACTATAATATGTTTTAAAAGAATCTTTTAGACTGTTTCCTCTTCCCTTAAAAAAGCCCCTGCAACATAATGATAACTCGTGGAGGTGGTTTGGAATACAGGAAAAGGAAGATTGTCATGCAAACCATAAAAACAAAATAGAAAACCAAACACACTTGGTGGAAATGAATGTTCATACCCAACATCAGAAAGCATCTGTATGTTAGCTGTACAGAGAATAAACATGTGTGCTGCCTTCCTAAGAATATAAAAGGATCTGTTTACGGATAAAAGAAGGAGAATTACATTTTACATCTTAGTTTCATATTATGCAGCCAACTACAAAAATATATACATTATAGATCGTAAGGCTTCGCTTGTATATTCGCATAACCCACTGAGAATGGCAGTAGTTTTCCTCCAGTCTTTACTTAACGATGGCTACACAAGCACTCTGAATGTAAAACTCTGTACTGTATGTAAAGTGAGGTGCGTGCTTTTACCGCTTGTCAAAACAATCCTGAAATCCCATTTTCCTTTAATAAAGTATAGTTTTGTCCTCCAGATGTATGCTTGAATAAGATGTCATAGTCTGTTTTTGTTCGGGATTGCACCCTGCTGATGTTCTTAGGCAGCAAGAAAATTACCTTATTGAAACATATTGCTGGTAGTGACTATAGTGCCAAATTTTGCATTGGTATTACACACATGACATATTCAGAGACCTTTGAGTAAGACCATGAATATCAAGTGATTGAAAAGATTATACAGGTTTTTTTTTTTCCTCGGGTATAAAAGGTTGTGGTTCTGGATGAGCGTCTCTCAGATCAATATAATTATGTTATAAAAACATGTAACAAAATAGTTACTTTGCAGCCTTTCACACTTGCTTGGTTTCATACTAATTTTATTCTGAGTAGAATTATTTTCCTTGCATGAGTTGCACGGGTGCTGTTTTGGAGGAGTGGGGGGTGTTTTTAAAACAGGTACATAATTGTAGGCCCTCTGCTAGTATTTGAGTATCCAGATATGAAATAGGTGCCTTCTAACTTTTGCTTGTCTAGAGGAAAGATGCGAACGGTGAAATTGCAGTCGTGGAGTTACACAGCTGAATATTTGCACAGAAACAAACGCACAAGATTTATATATATGTGCACCCAAATTCCTATGTGCCTGCATATAGGAATATGGAATAGGAATGCATATAGGAATATAAGGGACGTACTCTTTCTGAATCACATATAAACATTTTAAGAGTGCATATGGTCATACTAAAATGAGGTAGTATAGAGGTCTAGTTCACTTTGGGTAAAAATCCCTGAATTTCTGGCTGTAGCAGGTGTTTGGAAGCTGCAAGCAGCGTGATAATATTAAAAATTCATGATATCTGGGTTAAAAGTGTTATTTGAATGTTGTATTTTTCCCTTCGACCAATTTAGTTATGCATGTGCTAGTTTTGTGACCCTACAGAGTGATAACTCACTGCCAAAAATCATCAGAGGCAACAATTTGGCTGGCCTGGTTGGCAAAACACTGCCAATCTAGGAAGCAAAGTTATGATAGTAACTCCTGCTGGTCACTGGAGTGGCATCAGAGAGAGAAAGATACAATAAGAGAAAAGGGAATTAGAAATTGTAGAGGCATTTAGAAAAAGTCGAAAATAAAATTGGTAAAATCAGATCTAGTTGCAGGGAAAGGATAAAGTAGTGGCCAGAGTGGTTCCCGTTAACGTGTCACCTGCTAGAGAAGCAAGTAAAGCCGTCAGGAATGCCTGACGTTTCCACCAGCTTCTCTTCTCTTAAGAGTTGAACTCTTGATGAGTAATCTCTCCTAACACCGCAAAGAAATAATTCCATAAAACCCTCATCTAACCCCATCTTGCATTCATCAAGAGATAGGTGAGTACCCATAATCCCACTTTGGGCTGCTCTGAAATTTGGAAAAGGGGTTGAAATGGAGTCCACAATTTGCCAAAGGGCTCTTTGTGGCTTTGGATCCCTCAGGTTAGGCACCTGCTAGAACTTGCCTGCTATCTAAACCCAAACCGTCCCCTCGGATATGTAATCTGGATCAGCCTCTGACAACTACTGGAGATGCTCCAGGTCATTGTCTCCTAACAGCCTTCCAACCAGGCCAAGGCATGGAGAACAGTGAGGGCATCCGAGAATAAAACCTGTGGATAAACAGGATTTTATGGAATGCTTTTCCATGATGTGTCCAAACCTGACTCAGTGCCCCAGGAAATGCTTTCCGTAGCTTCGTTGCTGTATGCAGGCTGCAGTGCCAGGGGAGAGGACACGTTAGCCTTTGATTATTTTTTGTTGGGTTTTTTGAGAGTTGTAACAGTGCCAACTATCTCCATGGCTTTCTGGGTTTACCTCTCTGAACAGTTGCATTTATTCCCATTACAGTGCTTGAGTGTTTCAAAGCACTAAATTATACAGAATTTATGGAACAGGGAATCCCCTCATTTATTCACTCATCACCTAACGTATGTGTCATCAAACAGATTTAGCACAGAAAAAAAGTTAAGACTCAGATGAGAGTCTGAAGGTGAGGCACTGGAACAAGCTGCTCAGAGAAGCTGTGGATGCCCTGTCCCTGGAAGTGTTCAAGGCCAGGCTGGATGGGGCTCTGAGCACCCTGCTCTAGTGGGAGGTGCCCCTGCCATGGCAGGGGGGTTGGAACGAGATGGTCTTTAAGGTCCCTTCCAACAGAAACCAATCTGTGATTCTATGCAGAGTGGGCTAGAGAAATTAAATATAGTCTAATGTGGCCTCTTCCAAACGTATGGAATTTTAGAGGTACAACTTCTCATTTAGTGGAATCCATTTGTATGCTTTGTACTATTTTGTCTAAAAAGCATCGAGCTTCAGCAAACTGCAGTTTCTGTGCTGATCTTTGCTCTTTCATTTGGATGTGGAGCATCCTCTAGCTACCTCCTACATCTGTGTATCTGAACGCCGAGAAATGTATGCTAATGTATGCAGTGTGGGGAATAAACACCATATTAGAGACCTTGCAGGGCCTTGGTCTGCTGGGAATCCTGCAGATGTGGTAGAACGCCGCCCATGACTGGAGTGTTGCAGTGGGAGGGATTCAGGCTTTTGAGGAACGACAGGATGCATGATGTGAAGATGAGGAGGAAGGGTCTCCCTTTATGTGTGAGAGCTGCTAGAGTGCATGGAGCTCTGCCTGGGGATGAAGCTAAAGGAGAGTTCATGGGTTAGAATTAAAAAGAGGATAAGTAAAAGTGACATTATAGTGGGTGTCTGCTGTAGTCTACCTGACCAAGAGGAATGAGTGGATCAGTCCATCTACAGACAGATAAGACCAACCTCACGCTCACAGGCCTTGGTCCTCGTGGGGGACCTTCATCACTCCGATAGCTGCTGAAGGGACAGTGCAGTAAGTCATAAGCAGTCTAGGGGAGTCCTGGATTGCACTGATGATGCCATCATCCCCCGTGTGATGGGAGAAGCCATGGAGCAGATGTGCCCTTCTGGACCTCGTACTCACTAAAAAGGAGGGGCCCATTAGGCATGTGAAGGTCAAACACAGCCTTGGCTGCAGTGACCGTGAGATTGTGGAGTTCAGTACCCTGAGGGCAGGGAGGAGGATAAAAAGTAGGTTTACAACACTGGACTTCAGCAGAGCAGACTTTGGCCTCTTCAGAAATCTGCATGGAAGAGTCTCTTGGAATAAGACTATCCCCTGAAGGGAAAAGGAGCCCATGAAGGTTGGTTAATATTCAGGGATCCTTTCCTACAAGCTCAAGAGATTTCCATCCCAACAAACAGAAAATTGGGCAAAAATGCCAGAAGGCCTGACTGGATGAACAAGGATCTCCTGTCCAAAATCAGACACAAAAAGGAAGCAGGTGGAGGGTAGAAGCAAAGATGGGTAACCTGTGAGGAATACAGAAGTGTTGTCTGAGCACCCAGGGAGGAAGTTAGGAATGCTAAAGGCCAAATGAGGTTGAATCTGGCCAGGCATGTAAAAGACAGGAAGGGCTTCTGAAAGTATCATGGATTGTTAGGGCTTGGTAGGGACCCCTTGAGATCATTGGGTCCAACCCCCTTGCCAGAGCAGGACAGAACTAGAGCAGATCACTCAGAAATGCATTCAGACAGGGCTTGAAAGTAAATAAGCCACACAAGGAATACTAGGGAAAATGTGGGCCTATTGCTCGGGAGTCATGGTGGAACCCAAGCTGACCACGAGCCAACAACATGCTCCCGCAGCAAAGAAGGTTAATGGTGTCCTGAGCTTCATTAGCCAAAGTGTTGGCTGAAGCTGAAGAGGGAGGTGGTCTTTCTTTGCATTGCACTGGTGAGGCCACATCTGAACTACTGTGTTCAGTGCTGGTCTCTTCAGTACAAGAGAGTCATGGACATACTAGAGAGAGTTGAGTGAAGGGCCACAAAGAAGATTAAGGGACTGGAGCATCTCTCTTATCAGAAAAGGCCGAGAGAGCTGGGAGTAGAGAATGGGCCCAGGGGGAAACTTTTTAATGTATAAAAATACCTGGAGGGAGGGTACAAAGAGGATGGAGACAGTGGTGCCCACTGACAGGACCAGAGGCAGTGGGCACAAACTGAAAGTCAGGAGGTTCTGTCTGAACATTAGGAAATGCTTTTTTACTGTAAGGATGACCGAGCACTGGCACAGCTTGCCCGGGGACGTTGTGGAGTCTTCATCTTTGGAGATACTCAAAAAGCCATCTGGATGTGGTCTTGGGCAGCTGGCTCTAGGTGGCCCTGCTTGAGCTGAGGAGTATTGGACAAGATGACCTCCAGAGATCCCTTCCAACCTTAACCCCTCTTCATTTGTGTGGTTCTGTGAAAATGCAAAAGAGCAAGCGTGAAAAAGGACTGTCTGAAGGAAGGGAACAGCAGAAGAGGAGAAGTAGCAGAATGATAGACTGGCTTGGTTAGATCAGGGGCTCATCTCTGTCCTTCAGCCATGAGCATGTGAAGTTTGAATGAAAAGGAAAATGTCAAGGAGCCTGCCTACATCACACTGGGAAGCAGTAAAGGGCAAAATGGACCCATCACTTGTCCTGTCTATGTTCATGGGTGATGAGACAATGACCTTGGGGCACTTTTGAAGGAAATGCCATCAGGATTACCACACAGCCAGATCTGAGAAGGGTGAGGGCATTTTGGGACTATGATCACTTCCTTAGAAAGGCCTCTGGTGGGGGCAGGGAGGCAGGTAAGGATCAGTGCTTCAGAAGCAGTGATCTTCTCTTTCCTCTCGTATGCCTTCCCAAAATCCATCCCTTCTGACTTGAGTGTAAGACCAAGGGAGACCTGGTGGCACAGCCTTCTGTGTAGTATGGGCCATAATGTCCTCCCACCTGGTAAATCTCTGTGCCAAACCAGGAACTCAAGCTTACACTGAGACATTTTGTACAGGACCAGCTTTTTCCCTTTAGAACTACTGTTATAGACTAAGAACATATATGTAGCCTGATAATAAGGCTCAAATATCTAGGGCACTGATTTAAGCAAGACTTTGGCTACATGTAGAAACCCTACAAGTCCCCAGACTGACTCATTCTTTGCTCCCTGTTTTATCTAGTCTGAGATCCTGCCTTCACCATAACTCATTGTCCCTACATTTTTACAGCAGTCGTTTCTTTTTGGTTATCCAGGGGGTGGTGTGGGGCAAAATACAGCATCTGTACCACTTGGTGTGAGGAAATCATTGTGACAACCTTTAGTAGTGATGGCTCAAATACCCCACAGGTTCTGTGGAGCAGCCTGAATTTGCTTCATGTTCCTACGTGCTGGGCTAGCCTGTCGTTTTTATGTCATTTTCACACACACATTTTCTTTCCCTGACTGTTGTTCCTCTGAGCTGCTCAGAGAGGCACCTCTTTGCTATGTGTATTTGTGGCCAGCAAAAACCTAACAAATTCATTGTTTCCCAACATTGTGCTTCCAAACCCCACCTGGATCTGTTCCTGTGTGGCCTGCCCTGGGTGACCCTGCTGTGGCAGGGGGGTTGGACTTGCTGATCTCCAGAGGTCCCTTCCAACTGCTGCCGTTGTGTGATTCCTGCGCTGTTAGGTGGTCGCTCGGTGACAAAGCATTCCCCATCACGCTTCCTGCTTCTGTAGATGTGGAAACGATTCCTTTAAATGTCCTCACCTTATAAAAGTAGATAACTTCACTGTATTTATGTCCCTTGTAAATAAGTGAGTCACTTGGTAATATCAACATTGTGCATTTATTAATCCATTATATTCATTTTATATAAAGTTCAGTTCCTTCTCACTTCCTGTGCAGCAAGGAGATCAATGCAGTACATGACAATTTTATTACATCAGTGTATTAATTTCCTTTATAAAAGTAAATCACTGTAGTAGATTCTCTCTGCCTCCCCTCCCCAATACACCCATAGATCACTACATGATGTTACCTCCCTGCATAAATAAAGACTGTATCATTTTGCTCACGTACTCTACAGGTAAACGTGAAAATATTCTTCTTTACAATAGGTCTATATGTGGTGTTTTATTCCGAGCCAGTCCATTCAGGGGCTAACATGGCAGTGGAATGTGCATAGCTCTTGGTAGCAGAATAGTGATTCTCTGCAGGTAGTTTTAGCAGGACTTTGGACATGACATACGTGTACACTCTGCAGCTCCTCTCCCTTTTCCCATGCTTTTGCTGCGTTTCTCCTCTTTTTATTGTATTGTTTTATTATGAAATTTTTTTGTTTTAATTCTCCTTAACTTTCCCTCGCCAGTTGCCAGCCATTTGTTTGCTTGTTTGGTTTTGTTCTTCTCACAGTTTTGCTGAGAATTTAAATGAGGGGTGAGAAGGACAGCAGAAATGGGCATCTGGACCTGCAAAATACCTTTCCTGCCATCCCTGAGCCAGCCTTTCATTTTCATTTAAATTCCCTGTCCTGTTTGAGTTATATCACTATTGCTTTTTCTTTCTACCTCTCTGCCTGCTTCTCTAAGCCTTCTTTAAGCTCAGTCCAGTACGAGTAAGCTCCTAAATGCAGAATTCTGTTACGTAGACCTGGATCTGACTTAATATAGATAGATTAAATGTATTTCTCATCCTTTTCACAATCATAGAGCATCCTAATGTAGGTGCTGACTTAAGGGGAGTCTCAAACTATCAGCTTATTTCAAATCAGAGTAAGGTGATGTAAACCCCCTACTTAATTCTGGAAGGAAAGAGAGGGATGTTTAACCATTTCAACAAGGACTAACAGCACCAAAGGAGTTACATCCACAAAAGGGTTAAAAGTAAGCAACTAAAAGAAAGCATCAAAATCAAGAAACCAAATAACCCCCCCAGTCCTTACATGCCTCCCAAGGGCTGCACACAGTCTGCCCAGGATTTTCTTTTATCCCAAGTTTACTACGTGCTCCCTTGTGTCTCCTTCCTGCTCCATGGAAGGTCATATGGCAGCATGGTGCCATCTCTGCAGTCTCTCTCTTCTCCAAGTTTAGGTCCAGTGATTTCAGCTTTTCAGACACAATTTGTCCTAAATTTTCTGAGATTTGAGGAAATGTAATATTTGCATTTCTTTGTATGTTTGAAGCTGTCAGGGAGAGGTCTGCTCTGTTGAAAATTCTTCCAGCATTTCCAGTACAAATTCGAACTACGCTTTTGGTAATTACAACGTGAAAGTTACCGTCGCTGGCACTGTATTTGGTTTCGCTTTGTTTGCACTGTTGCAGTTTGATAATGTGCTATTTCTACACCTGAAATTCTGACTACCCTTTTATTTGTTCTTTTTTTATACTGTTTTGTTAGCAGTCCCTCACAGGTTGAAGTAAAAGGTACCGGATTAACCTTTTGATTCTCTTCAGACAAGTACCGCAGAGTCTGAGGATGAGGAATATATTCATGGGAAGACATTTGTCATACCAGTTAAACTTTTAAAATGCTTTGCAGCAGTATTGATGAAATTGCACTAAAACTGGGAAGGGTTTTTTTTTTCTAATTTCTTTCCTTTAAAGCCCATATGCATACGGAATCAACAGGCAACATATGGAAAGCCAGAAGCATTCCTGTCCCTTTATCCTTCTAACAAGGCAGTGGGTATAGCAGAGGGTCCTAAACAGCACTGCAAGCCTGATACCTGGTCTGTTTCTGTAACTGTTTGCAACTGATTATTTTTTAAGTAACCACTTCTGTTGGTGAGTAATCTCTGCCTTCCTTGTTCATACCATGACAAAATAAACAAACAAACAAAACTCACAAAGAAATGTGGTCAGGAACCCCACCTGGGGTTTTGCGGGTTTTTTTTTAGCCGAGTGATCTGCCTTGTGCTGTATTTTCCAAGTAGCATTCAGCCTAATTCGTGCAGACAACCAAGTTATCCGCTCAGTGCAGATAGAGGAAAAGTAGCTGAGCTGTCCCTGCGCTCGTGTGCGAGGTGTGCAGAAGTGCCACGCAGGACTCAGAGCCCCCAAAAGCCACTGCACCCCCAGTCTGTGTGCAGTGGAACCCCCCAGCCATGTGCAGTGTGAAAGGGAGCAAAGAGAGGAAGGTGGAAAACCGCAAACGAAGGTCCGCGTGGCTTTGTCTGGAGAGGGAGTTAAAAAAACCAACAGACAGAAACCAACAACCTACAAAAGACAAACATTCTACTAAAAAACTACAAGGCAAGTTCAAGCATTGGGGCCCTCACAGTAGGAAACTGGTCACATGGGTAACATCATGAAATTTTACTGCAAAATATCCTTTTTTTTTTCTTATTTGAAAAGACAAATTATTAGCATTTTTAAACAATTTCAATATGTTTAATGGCTGAAAGTTAAGCTCAAACTGTTCCGCTTACTGAATAAAGTGCTAGGTCTGTAAACAGGAATCTTAAGTTACCCCAAGAGTACACTCATTTTAAATTTTACTTGAAAGCGGGATGTACGTTTATTACAATTTCAAACAAAATGCTAATGCCATTAAACAAATGAGGTTTAGGCAAATTAACTGCATTTTAATATTCTGAAAGCCTATGATATAGGACATTGTGTTACGAAACATTGGCTAGAAGTATCAGTTGCAAGTGGGATTTTCATTGCTGTGAATCTCAGGAGAATATTTGTAATTAGTATCATTTGCCTAATACTTCAGGTTAATTAGAATATTTAATTGAATAGCTGTAATCTTCAGAGATGACTATATTATGATCAAATTAGTACCATCACAGCACACGCTGATCACTGCTGCAGCCTGCCTCACTTCTGCTAGCTATTCAGCCCTCTGGAGCGTTCAGCAACATAAGAAAAAATCTGTTTCTTACACTTTTGAATTTTAATGATCCATTTGAACTCTGCCATCAACATTTAATTATTCTAGAAAAAAAAAAGTCCCAACCATGGCTCCCATATGGCATGTTGGCAAATATACTTGCCCACATTGGAGTCTGCACCTCTCCAGCAGATCTGTGAAGAGATTTAGCTTTTTTTTTTCATTGCAAGGAGGCCTTTTTTAATAGTGTTTGCAAATACAGACCATATGAAGCTTCACAGAAAAGGTTACTAGGATACTATTGAAACACTATTAGGAACAGATGAATTGATTTTTAGAATGTTACAATGGATTTAATCCTGTAATGTCTACTACTGGACTTTTGTATTGTGTCCAAAAGGTTTGAAGGAGTCAGGTGCCTCTGTAACTAAACCTTGTTAGCTAGAAATGCAATTAATTTCAGGGGGAGTGGGGGGGAAAGGGTGAAGGAGGAGAGGTGCAATGGATGGAGTGTGCATACTAAAGTCATCGCAGCCAAATCACAGATGCCGAGTTCCTCACCTAACCAGTTGCTGATGTTTCCTTTGCTATAAATACACGTATTTAGCAGCTGCAGATATTCTAGGGGTTAAACATTCGCCGCTGGGGAAGGACGAGGGTCAAAATCCTGTTACACTAACCTAGCAAGAGCTCACCGCCCAATTCCTCTTTCATCGCGTAAGGGTATCCCAACAAAAAAAATGTCAAGAGAGTAAGCTGGGCATGCTACAAAGGACATTATTTACACAGAGGGGTCCCAGGGCTCAGAAAAGCTTTCCCCCTTCTCCTCCCCCCCACCCGCCATCCCCAGGCTGCCTCAGGATACGCAGCTTAAGAGGTCAGTTCTGTCCAGTTCTGTACAGCGATGATGTAAAAACTGATAATGGCTTTAAAATTTAGAACGTTCTTTTGAAACCGCTGCCGGGCTGCAAATTTGTCCAAACCCAATGATTATTATCTCTGGGGAAGGGGGTGGGGAGGGGGGAGAGAGAGCAATTTTAAGGGAAATGTTCTAAGCTGCTGCCTGCAAGTGAAGAGGAGACGTAGCTCCAGTTTTCCGTTTGACAGAAACACTTTGCTAACTTACAGCTCTCCGTGTGGCTATCCAGTGTGGTATGGAGAGCCAAGACTTAAAGCTCAAATCACAAACGTTGCTGTCTGACAAAAAAAATAAAACTAACAAAAGCTTCCCGCTTCTTTGCGGGACCATCTCACCTGTTGACACGTGAGTGCAGAAAAGCAGCTTAGAAGCGTGTCAGGGATCGAAGATGTGCCCAAGGCAATGTGACTGAATCCTGCAGGAAAAGTTCCTCTCTTTCGGTAGGTAGGTAGGTAGGTAGGTAGGTAGGTAGGTAGGTAAAATGAGCACAATCACTTCCATTAAAAACAGAACAGAAACGATTTTCCAGAATGCTTTTTGAAAACCCTCTCCATTCTGGTAAGGAGCACATCTCTGCTTTGAAATTTGGAATGGATTTTGGGTTATTTTAACCACCATATTTTATATTTTTTTTAATGCATTTATAAATATTTAGTTACGCACTTACAAATAGCCCTCTCTATATTGAAAAATTGTAAGAAATGCAAAGATGTTCCATTTCCTTTTGAAAACATTTACATTTCTCTCATCCCCTCTCAGAAAATCTGCCTGGCTTCAAGTTTGCTGTGAGGTAGGAAAATCCTTGAATCAGAGGTAGTTTAGCATTCCGTTAAAATTATGTTGCTCACCTTTGGAGTCCAATAGATGTTTCATTCAAACTCTGTGGAAATCAATGAGGTAAAAAAAGGTCATCCTGTCAAATCATTGCCATTCAAATGAAAATTATAAAAAAGCTCCAAGTCCCGTGTTTAAAAATGAACGTTAAGATTTTACCTCTTTTGTTTGATCTTTAAAAGCTGAGCAAGGAAAAATGTCTGACTTTCATAAATGGAAAAGCTTTCTGTCTGGGCTAAATTTATCTTGTCGTAAATAATGACAATGATATTAGTCAGACAATAATACAGTATTAGACAATAATACACTCTTCCGCAAAACTAAAATACATTGAAACAAGGCAAAGAAAGAAGTTGTAATCCTAGGACGGATGCCTTAGTAGCTAAGCTTTTCTTTTTATCCACCTCCCAAATGATGATTTAATACCCATTAATATCCATATGCAGCTTAAAAAGCACCTTGAGAATTCACTTTAATGGCTACTGTACTGCATAATTGTGGGCTCTCTGGTAGGAAAGCTTGCAAAATTGCTGATTACAGAAAGAGATGAAGAGTGTTGTAAGTACTCAGACCTATATATTGTGCTGCCATGAAAACTGATCTTAAAAACCTCCTTGCAAAACCTGTTTAGTGTTCTGGATCTATCGGGGTTTTTTTTCTCCTTCTTTTAATATATATGTATCTTAAAATATATATTTACTTCTGCATTTTACAAGCATCTGCTACCAGCAGCTATAAGCAATCATTAATCTTGAATAGCAGCATTGTGATGTACTGTTTCCTTCACAGAGGTGCTCCCTGAACATGAAAAACTCCTTTAGAATTAAAAAATCTGCTCCACTAATTGTAGAACAAATTTTCAACAGCCCTCTTTGAGAATCCCAGCTCTAAGTATTCTCCCATCTATTAAACAGATGGCAGATAAGATTGTAAACATATTTGCTTCATATTGAATAGATAGTTTCTGGCATAATACTAATTAACAAATTAAATGACTGACTTTCTGCATCACATTAGAGTTAAAACCACTTTGTAAGTTTGTCTTTGGTAGTTATTTACTTTGACAATAGTGTGCAGTGAAAAACTGTTAAATGTTTTCTTAGCAACATTATGCATTCAGTAGTTTTCTTTTTTTAAAACTCTATATTTTATTATAATTCATTTGACTTTCATTACAGTCACTCATTACAAAATGTATGTGCATTTAATCCATTTCCAAGGGCTGCATATTTTTCCAATCCCATTCTGTATCACGATGATAATGTCTTTGGTCTACGCAAGTATGCATGAAATTTAGGCATTGTCTTTACTCATTTTCTGATAGTTTAACATGGACTGTTCTGAAAGGAGGAAAGCTAACAAAATGCTAACAGTGGCAAATAAGAATATGGAGAAGATTTAATTTTCCTTCCTATAAAGAATTTGCATTGTGACTATCTGGTTTATTTTAAGTACAAATAGGATCATCTCTCTGATGATGGCACGCCATGCTACCATCTGAGCTTAATTCATATCTTCTTTGTTCTCCTCATTAATTCCTATAGAGAGCTGGTCACAGTAGAAATTGTAATTCCAAATTTCCTTTCCACTAGGCTATCATCAAAGCAGAGAAAGCAACTTCAGTTCTCTTTTTGATTTTGGAAATATTAGCGTAAAGAAAAAAAGAGTTCACTTTCCAAACCAAACTTGTCATCTGTTGGTGAAAATAGTATTTTCTTGGTCCAGTTGTAAATACACACAAAATGGTTGCAGAACTGGGATATTGGAAACCTTCTCTCAGATGAAATTGCTGATGTTTCTGACTTCAAACAGAAGAAACCAAATACCTGAAACTAAATATTACATTTTAAAACTTTGGAACTCACAATAAAATTTCTTTGAGAACACAGCTGTAAATGCTGAAACGGGCCAAATTCATTGAACTTCCTTTAGAGGTATAACAAAAGTAAAGGGTTATATGAATAAGGTGGTTAATTCATATATGTTACAGCTGATGCCCAGTGTTATTCAGAGAAGAAAATACACCATAGGAGGCAAAGATGATAGACACCTCTTCCCCCTGCTCTCCCTCCCCTCTCCACAGCAGCCAGCAGCAGAAAGAAACATCTTTTTTTTCCAAATAATCAGAGGTCGTTAGTAGTGGTGTTGAAAAGCATTCATCCTTTAAATCCCAAGCTTCTTGCAGGAAAGGCTTTGTATCATTTAAGGAAAAATTAAACAAACAAACATGGAACTGTGAGAAGGCTTTGCAATTATTACTGTTGTTTTCTTCTGTCATTTTGGAAAATATTAAACTACCTATTTTGACATGTAAGTTCAGTTAAAATATTCATGAAAATGGCCAAAATTAAAGTGAAACTTCTGAAAATTATTGGAAAAAATGCTCAAGTCGGGTATTACCTACACGTAACTTTTTTCATGACCATGATTTGAGCCTGAAGTCTGAGCTCTCCATACCACACTGCATATCCACACTGAAGAGGTATAATTTAGCAATATGATTCTGTCATGACCCTGTAATTTTTTGTCATTTTGAGAATTTGGCTTCTTATCCTGTCTGGGAATGACAAAACACTGAAATCTGAGCAAGCCTCACACACCAAAAAACTGTTTTCTCCTTTGCTGTGGTTGTTAGTGATATTACAGGCGGTAGTATTGTATATTTCATGTGAATGTTTCCGATTGTTTCACCTTATATTTAATAATCCAGTTGTTCTAGGTACATTGTGCTGCATTTTGAGTTTTAGAGTCATCTTTGTTCTTTTCTGTGCCATGCTATGAAAACTAAAAGCTGACATGTCTCAAGCAGCGTAATAGTGTTAGCCAAACATCTCCAGTTAAATAACTAGCCCTGTTTTCTGATACACAGTCAGGTGTAAGATCAGCCATGTGCTCCCAGGGACAACCACAAATTTATTCCCTAGACCTACAGCTCTGATTTTGCTATCGTTGGGTTGCAGTTAAGTGTTGTGAGTCATCCTATTTGACTTTCCTCCTGGAAAAGAAACCAAGCACGTGCGTATTTCTCCTGTAGTTTATGACATAGAATTCATTGGCTTATCCACCGAATCAATAGAGCTTTTCTGAAAAATGATGAAGCATTGAGGTTCAGCTCCTTTACATACTTATTTTCCTGATGAAATCGGGGTGGGGGGAAGTAGTAATTTCACCTGGCTGTGGTACAAATTCAAAGCCATTAGGAAGCTTCATAAGTGTGTGGGGTAGGCTGGCTGTAGCAGTGACACAGCATACAGAGGGTGGCACCGTTGCAGAGATGCTGTCTAAAGTCTCAGAGGTGTTTTAGGTGTTTTGAGAGAGCGCTCAGGTTGAATTTAGCAGCAGTCTTCTTATTCAGGGCTACTGAACTTTGGTACAATTGTGTGTCAGTGTAACTACCCGGCTCCTGATTCTGGAGCTACACTGGGTGTAGCTCATCCCCACCTGTTCTCCGGGCAGGTAGGTTGATGCAGACTGGAGTCTACTTCAGGAATACAAAAACACAAGCTAATTTGAACATGGTCTTTTTTCCCCCGTATTTCCTTAATTCCCTCACACACACAGCTTCTTGAGGGGCATCAAAGGTACCTTGTGGCAGTTCAGAATGAAATGCTCCATGTCTGAACAGTTTTGAGTGAAAAAATAAATTACATTATGATCTTTAAGAGTAACGTAGGTTGGGAACCTAAATTCCTCCACGTGTGGCAGTATCTGGTCCACCCTCTTGCTCAAAGCAGGGCTAAAACTTCCAAGTTACAGCTTGTTTGCAGTGGTCTCATGCAATGAAATTTTGAGCTTGCACAACTTGTGAGGGCAACGTGTGGCATTGCTTAACCCCTCTCACAGTGTAAAATTGTGTCCTTAGGTCTAAATGGAATTTCCCTTCTGCAGCTGCCTTGAGTTGCTGACTTGAGTTGCCTTGAGAAAAGAAAGTGTGTTCAGTTTGCTGCTCAGGAGCTTCCAATCCCTTTCTGCAAAGCTGCTTTCTAGCCAGCCTGCACCCAGCGTGTAGTGCAGCCTGGAGTTAGTCTGTCTCAGGTGCAGGACTTTCTCTTTTTCTGAACTTCACGAAGTTCATGTGGCTCCATTCTTCCATCTTGTCCCGGCCTGTCTCGAAGGCAGTCCCACCCTCCACTTACCCACTGCTTTCCTTTATCTGAAGCCTTTTATGATGTTTCTGAGGGTGGGTTTTGTCCCGTTGCACAGATCGTAGGTGAAGACATTAAACAGCATCAGTCCCAGTGCTGATGCCTGAGGAACATCACTATCAACCAGACATCAATTATACTCCAAACCATTGGCCAGTACCTTTTGATCCTGGCAGATGAGCCAGCTTTCCATGCCCCTATGCCCTTCTACCTCCCCAGGTGAGCTAGAAGGAGACTGTTCCATAGCTAAATTCAAAATAAACAACCACTTCCCTTCGCTTACCAACAGATCCAGTCAGAGGAGGCAACCAGGTTGGTCAAGTACCGTTTGTGTGTGCTAACAAATGCTGATGGTCCCTTGTCCTTCTTTGTCCTTCAGGTGCCTAAACACAGCTGTCATGAGGACTTCTTCCATAATCTTTCCAGTACTAATAATTTATGGTCTTCCATTCCCTGGATTTGCCTTTCTGCCTTAAAGGTGGATGTAACGTTGACCTTTTTCCTGCTAAAATCCGCAGCCTTTCAGTAATGGTGGAGAACAGCTTTACAATGACATTGGGAAGGGGCCTCAGCACTGCTGGATGCATCTCATCCAGTCCTATGGGTATGTCCAGTTTACAGAGTAGTCCCGAACTTGGTCGTCCTCTGCTCTAGGTAGTAGTTCTCTCTCTTGAACTCTGCCACTAGAAACATGGAGGCCTAAAAGCAGATGCACCATCCCAAGGCACTGAAGAATTTTCAGGGTTTTTTTCATCACTTTAGGGACTCTCTGCATCCTTTAGTGGGCCCATGTTTTCCTTAGTCTCCTGATGTACCTAAAGAATTCCCCAGCGTTTCCAGTTCCAATTCCAGCCAAGCTGTGGCCATCCAAAGTTCACTGCTGCAGGCACACATGATGTTTCTGTATTCCTCCTGCGTAGCCCATCCCCACTTCTACCATCCATACACACCCACTTGCATCTGAGCTCAGTCAGGATCAGTGTTTCTGAATAAAAAATACTACGTAGACTAAAAGAAGGAAAGAAAAAGGATAAAAGGATTTTTTAAAGTAGCTTAAGTCTTTTCAGTCTCCCTTCTGCAGTTTTCAGGTGCCAGGTTGAAGCCTTTGCTAAGTCTTAGTTTGGTCAATGCAATTTGTGCTGTCTCACTCAAAGTAATCATTTGTTTGCACCTTTTAAGATAAGGTTAGTCAATCAGAAAAACTGCATTTAGTTTTTTATCAAACAGTTCTAAGACGTGGACTAGAAAGATCAGGTGGGAAAGCTAGCACAGAACTTAAGCAGAAATTCCTTTCTTCTGCGGGTTATGTGTTCCTGTTCAGAGTGAAATTAAAACTCTCTATAGCCTGTGTGAGTCTGTATGAGTTTATAATATACAAAAGGAAAAGTCTGATGTGTGGCTGAAGAAAAATGAGAGAGAAATTCCTGTTATCAGTCAAAATATGTCTCCTACCAGTCTGTTAAAGTTCTCCTACCTTTTTTTTCTCATTCTGCTTGCAGTTTATTTTTATGTTTTCAGTTATGACTGGGGGCTTGTACAAAATCATGTAAAATTCAGTGCTGGGTTACTAATGTTGTGGAGTACAGACCGTTTTACGCCAGATGGAAGTGACTCAGATGACTTGTTGTGTACCTTATTCCCAATATGAGTAACATTTGACATACAAGAAAAGGTGTTTGAGTTGCTTGGATGTAGAGTAGCATATTCCTCAACTGTCTGATCATGTACTGTTTTTCCTGCAAGACCTAGAAGGAATGAGCAGTGCTCAGGTAAGGAGAAGATAACTTAATACATTAATTCCCTGTCTGGACATATCTCCCCAGCGTTATGGCATACATCTCCCCCGAAGGCAGAGTTATTTACTACCTCTGTGGATTTTCTCGTGGCAATGGTATAAGAATTGTTCTTTGAGATTCATTAACTTCACGTGAGACACGTGGTTCTTCATTATTTCCATTCTACACATAGATGCTCAATACAGTTGTTAGTTTTATTTATTGTGTTATTATTTAGATTACTGTCAGGTTTTAGTGTCTTGATTTAAGATGCAGAACACCTAAACTTATCAGTTTTAGGCACTGCTGTGTTCAAGTCCTATTATTCACAGTTTCAGGTTGTCCTCTGAAAGAAGGACAATACCTTTAACATTGCCTTGGAAAATAGATTTCAAGTGACTTGGCTTGCATCATGTGGAAGCTGTAGCAGCAGCAGAGTCTTGTCCTGTATGATAGCACTCAGTTTACTCATGAGAGCTGGGAATCTCATCTAGAAATAACAGAGGTGAGAAGACAGCCTTTTTCCATCATGTTCTCCTGATTCAGAAGGCCAAGGTCCAGAAGAGCGAGCAGTTAATGGCTGCACCAAGTTCACACATATGCAAGGAAGCTGAATTATAGTTGCACAGAGAGCCACTAGTTCTGAGTTTTACTTCTTTCAAAAACATACCTTGAAAAGTTCAGAATATTTCCAGTGGATTTATATGAAGTTACAATTTGAAACAAAAGCAAAACGTTCAGTCTTCTGCTACTGTAACAAAACGCTGGTCTTCAGCAGGACAGAATTTCTAAATCCATTGCATCTAAGTTACAGATGTGAATAAAAATTTCTCAGTAACAGTTTATTTCTTTGGATTAGCTCTTGAGCAGGATTGGATTCCTGGGAACGTTTGCGGTGGTGTGATGTGACTCAGAGAGCACCCACTTTGTTCTCTTGTGGATTTGGAAATGAGGTGTAGAGAGGAATTACCTCACCTCTCCTTGAATTGTGATCCCTTTTGTTTGACCCTTCTGACCCATCCTTTCCACACTTCTTTTATCGGTCAGTGGTTACTCCAGTTTTTCTGCACATTTAGTCAGTCTCAGGCTTTGTGCTCTGCACCCCCATTTAGCCTTTTTGCCCAGACAGCCCTCTTTTCACATTCCTTCAAGTTATTCCATATTATCCCATAACTGGCCTGCTCCTCCTACTCCATCTAGCAAGCTGCCAGGCCACATCTCTGTCCCATCATTCTTTTCTCCTTGTCTACCTCCCTTATGCAAATATCATCCTCTCCCTCAAATTGATTATCCCAAACTGCCAGTCCATGCCAGTTATCTCATTTATTGCTGGCATAGGATAAAGGTATCTAATCCTGAATCCCAGTGTCCTTGCTTAGACAGCCCTCGCTTCTACCTGCCCTGACCTAAATTTGCAGCTTCAATTCAAAAACTTGCATGCATCTCCTAGGCTGAAAACTAAACCCACAATGTTCATGGTCAAGTTCAATGATAATAAAAAGAGTAAAGGGGGTAGCAAACTGCACGCTGTGTACTGCTCAATCTCTTTGTGTAGATGATGTTCGTCTTACAAAGCACTTACAGATGTGCTTAAACCCGCAGCGTTCCGAATAGGCTCAGTATAAGTAGCCAGCTGAGGTCAGTGGTAAATAATACTTCTCTTCTCATGTTCACCTGTGAAATACTTAAAATAGAACATTTTGGGGTTTTTTTCTTTATTATTAAACTAAGCTCAACAGAATTTACAGTGCCTTATATCAGTTTACAAGAACTTTTTGTATCATGGAATGCAGAAGTGTTACATATGTGTAAACAACAAAAAATAATGATCTGTTCTGTTTGTGTGGTCCCAAAGCAGCATACAAGTCAGTCGATTACTGGAAAGCATGTTTCCTAAAAGAACAGCTTAAAAATGTTGCAAGTTAATAATAACAGCTTTTTGCAGATGCACATATTAAGTCCAGACATAAATAGAAAAAGGCCGTGCAGTTTCAGATTCATTTCTGATGACAGAAATGTGTTAACCCAAGTAAAACATATATTAATATTGTTCTGATACATCTAAACATTCTTTAAATGCTGAGCAGCCAAAATGTTTTCAGAGAGAAATTGCCCGTTGAGGTTCACGGCCCAACCTCTTGAGCCAGTTTGAGAGCTCGGCTCACTTAGTTCACGTTGTACAGAAGATTGCAGCACAGTGGGTGGTTAGCTCTGAGCAGCACCTCTGCACCTTTTCAGGTTCTTCTGCTAGTCCTGTAGGCTGAATACTTTTATTCTTAGTGGTTTCCATACAGATCTCGTGGCATGCAGGTTGCTGGGAGATTGCAGGCAAGCAGGACTGTTTTGTCCTGCAGCTGCATGCTTTTGATACCCAGATCTGCCGTGATCCTAATTCAGATTATGTGGCCAGGTAATCATTGATTACTCCACTACTTCTGCATGTATTTCTCTCTTTTTTCTCTTTTCTCTTTTCTCTTTTCTCTTTTCTCTTTTCTCTTTTCTCTTTTCTCTTTTCTCTTTTCTCT
>JAAGNO010024964.1:0-36148 GCA_033439905.1 Ceryle rudis
GTACAGAGGGGGTGGGGAATGTGGTTTGTGGTCACTACCTAACACTTTGCTTCTGCCCCTCCTTCCTCCACGTGCCTTTCCCCTGTTCCAGCATAGCCCCTCTCCATAGGGTACAGTTCTTCAAGAACACACTGCACCATCATGGGTCCCCCACAGTCCACAGGTCATGCTAGGAGCCTGCACCAGCATGGGTTCTCCACAGACTGCAGCTTCCTTCAAGGTACATCCACCTGCTCTGGCATGGAGCCCTCCATGCGCTGCAGGGTGGATATCTGCTCCACCACGGACCTCTGTGGGCTGCAGAGGGACAGTCTGCCTCACCATCGTCTTCTCCACATGCTGCAGGGGAATCTCTGCTCTGGTGCCTGGAGCATCTCCTTCCCCTCTTTCACTGACCTTGGTGTCTGCAGAGCTGTTTCTTTCTCATTTCCTCACTCCTGTTTCACAGCTGCTGCACAGCTTTTTCAACCCTTTCTCAAATACCTTACCACAAAGTATCATGTTACTGATGGGCCTACCTCTGGCCAGTGGTGGGTCTGCTGGAGCCAGCTGGAGCTGGCTCTGTCTGACATGGTGGCAGCTTGTGATTTCTTCTTACAGAAGCCACTTCTGCAACTTGCTGGCACCAAAACCTTACCATATAAACCAAATATAATGAGTTACCATGTCAGACAGGAAAACAAATTCCCTTACCATTCAGTTTCTCATGCGTAAGATGCGCCAGACCCTTAATCCACTTAGTGGCCTCTGATGGGGTCTCTCCAGGAGGTCCATATCTCTCTGCTGTATGAAGCCCAGAACCGGACACAGCACTCCAGGTGTGGCCTCATGACTGCTGAGCAGAGGGGAAGGATCATGTCCCTCACCCTGGCCACACTCCTCCTAATGCAGCTGAGGATACTGTTAACCTCACAAGGCAAGTTCTTCCTTTCCAGATGAAGGGCTTTGCATTCATCTGTGTTGAATTTCATTAGGATTTCATGGACTCATTTACCGAGTGGCAGCCCTCTACTTTCAAGAGTAACAGCTGGTTCTCCCAGTTTGCTGTAGTCTGCTAACAATGAGAGTTCATCCCGTCTCTTACTCCAAGATGTGGTGTTAAACAGGAAAAGTCTCAAGGTAGGCATCTGTGGTACTCTTCTTGTAGCCATTGTCTAGATAAAATATGATCCCTTAACAACTGTTCTCTGAGGCTGAGCACCTAGCCAGTGTTTTATCCATCTGGATACCCAGACATGCTAACTTGAGTAGCAGAATATTTTGAGAGACAATGTCAAAAGCCTCTCTAGAAATCAAAGTAAATGACATCCACCATGGCTCCCTCAGCCACAAATCCAGACAGCTTATCACAGGAAGCATCCAGGTTGGTCATGCATGATTTACCCGTGACAAATTCATGCTAATTGTTACAAATTGCCTTCTTTTTATGTGCCCAGAAATGTGTTTCAGAAGGATTCACTCCGTGTTTCTCCCTGGGAATGAGGAGACTGGCCTTTAGTTTTCCAGGTTGTCACCTTTTGAAGATGGCATGTGACAGGTGCTTTTCTCTAGTCATCAGGGATCTTCCTCAATCTCCATAGCCTGTTGAAGAGGACAGAAAGTGGCTTTTGAGGACATTGGCTAGGTCTCTCAACAACCTCGGGTGCAAATTCTTGGGTCCCACACCATTATAGGGGTTGAGTTCTCTCTAGAAATCCCCAACTCTACTCTCATCTGTTATTACTACTTCTTAGATCCCCTCTCTCATCATGGATGTTTGAGGGCACTGATTACCTCACGTCTCTTACGTGTATGTCTATACTGGTTGGAAACTCACCCATTCAATTGCTTTGTAGTCATTCACTGTATCAGTAAAAAAATTAGAGAATGGGGAGATTTGAAAAAAAAAAATAGAATACAACATAGATTATATTTCAAAATTTAGAGATGTTAATTTACATTCTGGACTTTTTTCCCCTTTATTTTTTCCTCCTATGTCATTTTTCCCCCACCTTCTCTGTTTTGACATTAAAAGAAACACAATAGGGCTTAAAAACAATTTTAGAAATGTATAATTCCTCTTTCCCCATACTGCAGCTGAAAAAAGTAGTTTAAATTAATTGTAATCTGATGCTTATTTGATTGTTCTTTTTCAATAATTAGGGTACTTGAACTCTGATGCATATGCACTGCTCTGTTTTGAAGTATGCTTGAGAAAGAAAAGAACTCAGACCTTGGTTCTTCAAGGCTGAACACATCTCACAAAAGCCAAAAGGTTCCACTTTCACAGATCTCAGTTATGACTGACAATTTTACTAATTTTTCAAATACAAGATGAATTTGGGTTGGTTTATTTTTTATGAGATGCATTGGACCAAACTCTCAAGCAATTTGTGCAGTTGCAGAAAGCAATTTATGTGTTATTAGAAAAAAATTCCAGTGATGGGGTCGGTGTTGTGTTTGACCATAAGCAGGGTTCAGAGGAGAGTGACAAGAGTATTTCTTTATCTTAAAACACTCATTTAAGTGTTTAAAATGTTTAAGTGTTTAAAAATGCACAAACGTAAGATAGTCTATCAGAGTGAAATGCAAGAAGCAAAGACTAACTTGGGAGGTTAAGGTAGAAGTTTCCACAGGGTGCATTAGAGAGAGTAGTCTTCATTGTCACAATCCTGGGATTCCTGATTCATACCAGTGAAGAGCAGAGTTTGCATACCAGGGGAAATCAAGGCTTTACTGTGGGATGAAGGAAATAACTCTCCGGACAAGGAAGCTTAGGAGGATACTGGGAACTAGTACAGTTCTTTATGTTGTGGTTTAACCCCAGCCAGCAACTAAGCACCACAGAGCTGCTTGCTCGCTCTTCCCCAGTAGGATGGGGAAGAGAATCAGATGGGTAAGACTGAGAAAACTTGTGGGTTGTGATACAGACAGTTGAATAGGTAAAGCAAAAGCCACGCATGCAAAGAAAGCAAAAAGAGAAATTAATGCATCACTTCCTATCAGCAGGCAGGTGCTCAGCCATCTCCAGGGAGGCACAGCTCCATCACACATAACGATTATTTGGGAAGACAAACACCACCACCCTCCCTTCGTCTTCCCCCAGCTTTTAATTACTAAGCATGATGTCATATGGTATGGAATATCTCTTTGGTCAGTTGGGGTCAGCTGTCCCAGCTGTGTTCCCTCCCAACTTCTTGTGCACCTCTAGAATCAGGAGCAGAAGTGGATAATCATAGGTCTATTGAATCAGATCAAAGATTTTCTTGTCCAGAATGTTATCAGCAGGACATACCTACAGAAGTGTGTAGGAACTGAGGAAATATATGTGATATCTTCCCTTCTCACTCCATCATTATATACACTTTACCAGCCTCCAACAATCTATGGATAAATGAGTACATATGATGGACTCTCTTATATATGAATATACTTGACTGCGAGTAACCGTGGCAACTTAAATTTCTGGAGATTTTGGAAGCAATTCCCGAATTGAGGAAAAAAACCCAACCCACAACACAGTACATTTCATGAACGGAAATTCTGAAGAAAAGTTCATGTACAAAACATGGTATTTTTTGAGCATTTTAAAATATTTTCCTTCAGTAATGATATTCTATATGTTTTAACCATCAAGAAGGCTATAAAGCCCGTTGGTTTTCAGTAATATTAAGAACAAGACCATTTTTTAAAAAATAAGATAGTTACTCTTTATGTTTTTCAAATATTTATTTATTCTATTTAAACCCAGGAACCTTTATTGAAAGGATTTTTCCAGAGGAAGAATTTTGGATAGAAAAAGTGGTGGGTTTTGAGGGATGAATTTTTTTTAAAAAAAACTTCTTGATAAGGACACACGTCCTGTCACTACTTAATTATTCCACACTTATTCTATGCTTCCTCCCTCAGAAAGAACTTCTGCCAGTGAGAAAGGAGAATTGTATGAACATGGGAAAAAGACTGATAAGGAGAAGAGTGGAAAATGTCTTTAAGGAGGAAAAGCAAAAAAGATAAATTGCAGAGTACTGTAATACTCCCCATATAAAACTCACAATGTAATAAGATTGAATTATGAGGAAGGTAAGATTATGATGTTAAATAATAAACACCATTATGCAAACTACTAAGAAAGAGAAAATGATATGTGACTACTGAAATAGATTCTGTGTACGATAAGTGATGGTAATAAAAAAAAAAAATCATTTAATATTCCTAGTCTAATACAGTCCACATAATACTATTTATTAAACCAAAATATTGCATGCTCTTCTTTCATTTTTCTGTTCAATCTGCTAGACGTAAGAGTCCATTATTAGTGAAAAAGTAAGAGGTTTTAAATTCTTGAAAACTACACTCTTTAATATTGAATTTAATATAATGGCATACAAAAAGTCGATTATGATTTTTTAGCGCAGAAGTCAGTAAAACTTAGAGGAAGAGATCAACAAATGCAATTGTAAAGGGATGACATTTATGAAAAGCATTGACATACAAAGGAACCGAAGGAGTTGGCTTACCTCACAGCCTGTCTCCCTTGTGTTTTCCAGGGGAAGTTTTTCATCACTTCTGCAACTTGTAGTAACAGAAAAGGAAACGAAGTCATCACATCAGTCAAATTCTTTGTGGCCCTTCATTCCAAGTCACTCTTCTACCCTTTAGCTACCTTTCTGAGGGATTTGTCAGGCTCTCACTGGAAACTGTTATTAAGGTGTGCAGTTAGTGCAGCTCCTTTGATTTTCTTTCTTAACTCCCTGTATCTTCATGACCATATGTTCTTTGACATTCTTTTTAATTAGTGACAGATGGATGAAAGAATTTTAGATCCTAAACTGAATTTCTTGCTGTTGTGATTTTTTTGAATTTATTTTTAAATGAGACTTTACACTATTCACTTCTTAAAATAATTTGACTTCTTGTTGATGTTGTCTCCCCTCTCTGTACTGTCAGTCTGTGTTGTTTTCAGCAGGGAACAAAGAAAAAAAAAATAATCCAAACCTATTCCTCATTTGAACAGTGGGGTTTTTTTATCCTATCTTCAGTGACAACTGATGATCCTGTAGGTCTGATCTGCTTCTCATTCTGTTTAGTGTTGTCATGATTTCTGAAAGAAAGGTCTGGCATTCAGCTAAGTGAATTACAGAACAGTTATAGAGAGTTTGGTGCTCAATTTAAAAAGTATGTCCAGGAGACAAAACACAGCAAAACACCACCAACAAAAATGCAAAGCAAAAATTAAGATAGTCTCTCTCTGGTATAATAGGACAGCCTTAATTTCATATTTCCCTTTACTTTTGGGCTACACAAATTCTTCTTTTATGTCTGTGATTTATACACCTTGTGTTTCTTGGTTTCTGCCTTTTGTGTGTGTTCCCCCGCCCCCTTCTCCACTGCTCCGAGTAATAAAGCCCTTTGGGCACTAAGTTTTTTATAAATTTCTTGCGAGAGTCTCTCTTTGTTTTGCTGATTAAAAAGTACCTTGATTCCAGTAAATCTGGTAGAGATTGCTGTGATTTTTACAGGCATTTTCAATGTCAGTTCTACCTTCTGCTAGATAAAGAAAAAAAAACCCAAGAACAAACAAACTAGCACTTAGCCTTTCGTTTGATCTACTAATCCTCTGAAATTTATTTATTGTGGGGGAAAAAAAAAAAAAAAAAAAAAAACGCACAACAAAGATGACCTAGTTTTATACTGAAGAATATGATTAGTAATGACAAGTACACAGGCTGGAAATTTTAATCTTTGGCAACAGATTAAGTCCTAATTGTGAAAGGGTTTATTGTGTATATCTTTTAAGTCATAACTTTGAGATATATTTCCCTAATAATAAATACCCTCCACAACTACCCAAACCTATGCAGACCTCCAAAAATAAGCTTTTTCAGAAACAGAGATTTTAGTATGACAGGATGGTGGCTAGTGTAAACCTTAACAAACATCTTTGCCTCATTAACAACTGGATTGGGATGTTACTGGCCAGCAACACCCCCAAAATGGCTAGGTGTGATGAAAAGGATGCATTGTGTTGTATATTCCTTGGATAAAACAGGCCATTGAAGTCTCTTTGCCCTGCACAGAGAACACATAATATTTTCTTTCATCAGTTGGCCAGAAGAAATGGTAACAGAAGATAAATTTTGCCATCATATTCCTTGGAGGAATTAGTCTATCTATCTACCCACTTCTATCTTCTATTAATCTATCTGATGATTTATATACCTACTTTCTTTATTCATGTTTACCATTTTTCTGCATTGTTATGGTCCTTCATGATGAGGAGGAGTGAATGAATGCTTTAAATATTGCTTCAATTTCCTCTGTCAGAACCCCTACTAGCAGACAAGAAATAATATGTAAGGAAATACTCAGCAGGACACAGGGTGATTGGCATTTCTTACCAAGTCACCATGATTTCTTAACTTACTACTCTGAGTGAAAAATGCTGAAAGATTGAAGAGCATAATGTATTTGGCAGGAAAAGAAGAAAAAAAAAGAAAAAAGAAAAGGATGCATCAGGTGAGTTCCTTGAGTATTTACAAAGGAGAGAAAACAAGTTTTTGTTGCAGAGCTGTTTCAGAAGAGTGGATTGGAGGCCTGAACCTTTAGGGGAGCAGCCTTTTAACAAAGGCTTTGTATTAGTGCATCGATCAATTAGTGCATCACTTCTTTAAATAACCCACAAAACCACACAAAAAAAACCCTAACAAATAATGTCATATCACTTATGGATCAAGCTTCATCCAGTTTACTAAAGGAGATGGAAAGTTAATTTCAGGTCTGAATTAAATGTCAAGCCTCAGTTTCAAGCTCATCCCCCAAAAGCTGTTCAGCTCAAGCCAAGATGGATACCTCAGTTGTACCAGATGAATCACTGTCAGGCACTGAACTTGTAACACAGATTGAGTACAGTGATCTTCCTGCTTTTATCTCGACCTACAAGCCTTTCCACTTTTTTGTCCCCCCTGTCCTGCTGAGGAAGGTGTGTGTCTGGAAGCCCCCAGGCTCAACTGCTGCTTCTGCAGTTGCAGTAAAGCCTCTCTATTAGTTCACATAACGATGTCCATTTAGGAGAGAGCTAGGAAAATAAACAATCCCAGATCTTGAACAACTTAACCCATAGTTTCTGGAGTCTCTTCTGAATTAAAACCTACAGTGCTTAGATTATTTCTGGTTCTCCAGACAGGTGGTTTGGAGGCTCAGATCTTTGTTCACTACCTTATAGCCACAGTGTTTATAGTAGAGACATGGTCTTTAGAACTATTTCTCAGGTAGTTCCTTTATACTTGTAAACCTGGGATGTCAGCTTGCTTGAATAAAAATTGTTTGCTGCCATAAAGGTCACAAAAGTAAGATAATGCTATTTTGTGCAGGAGGCAGCAAAGTGGGAACAAGACAAGCTGAGTTCATCAGTGAAGTATAAGCCAAGTTCACCACAGAATGAAAATTTGTAAGAAGAGGACTTTGAGTAACACTTTCAAATCAAATCACTATGCTGAAACTAAATGGACTAAGTAAAAAATTAGTCCTGGATATACACAAATTTACAGATTACACATGTTCTGTGGCAGAGAGGACACAGCCCAGGGGAGAATTCAGGTGGCTAAGTGTAATGTGTCCATGCTCCTTGTAGTCCTAGTAGCAGTAGTAGTAAAAGTAGGGTCATCGGATCTCCTGAGATCCAAATGACTTTTGTTATAGTCGGTTATAGAATTGGATAGAAAATACCCAATTCGTATTCAGTTCATTCAAATTCACTTGGCATCTACACTGAACTGTCACCATCGTTGTTGCTCACAATTTGCTTCTCCCCTTTGCAGCTTTCACAGTGATTGACACGTTGTTTACGCTCAAGGATCTCCTCTAGTCTTATAACAAACCTAATTCCCCTTCCTGTAGGGTTAGCTAAAGTTCACATGCTAACACTCCTGTCAAATGGGCCTAATTTGTGCTAACTCCTGAAGTTTATTAATTCCTAATTCCCAATATAAGTGAAATTCATAGGTAATAGGCTCTGCGCCAGGCTTGAACTCAGTTCTAAAAAGAGGGATGATCTGACCATTTTCTGAGTAGTCTTCTTGGCCTTTGCCCCCAGCAGAGATTGGACGGATAAGTGTGACAGCTTTTTGTACTAGCACAAAATAAATAACATAAAAGAATTTATGAAGGCTCCATTCTACAGCATGAACAAAGCTCTTGGCCAGAGTTATGTGAATAATTCATTCTTGAGTTCATATCCAAACTGCAGTATTTTATTTCTAATGAATCAAAACCTCTGAATTTCCTGCTTCTAAACTGAGAGTAAGGCTCAGATAATACATGAGGAAATCTGGGTTATTTTTCCCAACATATCATCTTTAAGAAGGTTCTTGAATCACTTTTTTTTCCTGTTCTAAATAATTAAACAAATTAACAATGAAAATATTTGTGTTTAAAGAAAAACCACAACTGATCTCATGCAAAGCACAAAAAAGACAAATCGCATTTACAGTCAGTCAAATGTTTTATATCACATGATAGTGTCTGAGTAGGCATCCTAAGTTGGAAGAAGTTGCTAGAAGAGTGGTTTTTAAAATACAGCCTAATAGATTTATGAAAATGCATTGATTTATTGACAGAAAATAGCATACTAGAAAAAATAAGACCTTGTAAAGAACTGTGTGAAGTGCTGTGTTCTTCTTAGTGAAAGACCTTCAAGTGTAACTCAGATGAAGCTGTCAGATGCTGGTGGGCATTTTATTCCTGAAGACAAAGGCATCACAAGTTCATCTTTCCAGCAGCTGAGTTCAACTACAGTCAGATAAGACATTAGATGTAAGACCACACGCTTATTGTAACCTAAATAAGGTGTAGAGATAAATAACCATGGAGGCGATCAGCCAAAGATACAATTCACTGTTTTTGCCTGAAATCTGTAGACTTCAAGGGTGGTGTTTAGAAAATTTGATGTCCAGCTTAAGGTGTTTTAAACTGTAACTCAAGGAAAATCAAATATACAAAATTTAGATGAAATTTTATGATAAAAATCAAACACAGAATCACACAGTCACAGACTGGCTGAAGTATGAAGGTGCTTCTGGAAATCATCTAGTTGGAATGGCAGTTGGTGAGGTGGTTGGAGCAGAAGGCTATGCAGGAAGGAGGCTGAAGCTCTGCCAGCTCTGACCAGGGAGCGAGCTCCAGTGGGACCATGCAGCTACACAGGTGTCAGGTCTGTTTAATATTTTTTATCAAAGGTCTGGATTCAGGCATTGAGGGCACCCGCAGTAAGTCTGTAGATGACACCAGTTTAGGTGGGTGTGTTCATCTGACTGAGGGTAGGGAGGCTCTACAGAAGCATCTGGACAGGCTGGATAGATAGGCCAAGGCAAATGGTATGATGTCCGCCAAGGCCAATGGTATGATGTCCACCAAGGCCAAGTGCTGGGTCCTCCACTTAGGTCACCACAACTCCATGCAATGCTAGAAGCTTGGAGAAAAGTGGCTGTAAAGCTGCCCAGAGGAAAAGGATCTGTGCTGTTTGTTGACACCCGGCAGAATATGAGCCAGCAGTGTATTCAGGTGGCCAAGGTGGCCAACAGCATGCTGGCTGTTGGCTATTAGAAATAGCATGGCCAGCTGGACTAGGGAAGTGACTGTCCTCCTGTACTTAGCACTGGTGAGGCTGCATGTCAAATAGTGGGTTCAGTTTTGGGCCCCTTACTACAGGAAAGACATTGAGGTGCTGGAGCGTGTCCAAAGAAGGGCAACGAAACTGGTGAAGGGTCTAGAGCAGAAGTCTGGTGAGAAGCAGCTGAGGGACCTGATGTTGTTCAGTCTGAAGAAAAGAAGGCTGAGGCGAGACCCTATCACTCTCTACAGCTACCTGACAGGAGGCTGTAGAGAGGTGGGGGTTGATCTCCCAAGTAACAAATGCTTGGACAAGAGGAAATGAATGTCACTGAGAAGAGACCTTCATTCTGCCTTTCAGTTGTGTCAGTGCTTTAAAGCAAAAGGAAATCTGATTTATTTTTTTCTGAACAAACACACAATGCATTGAGCAGAGGAGTTGTTTCTGCAGTTATTTTTATAGCTGCATTTTAATTCTTGAAAAATGTTGAAGTCATTAATATCAGTTAGTATTACGGTATCAGCAAGAGGTGCCAGCTGAGAATAGTTCTGTAGATACTGTAAGAAACAGAGCTTGTTATTAAGATGCAATGATCTACATAGGCAAAGAGAAAAAAGGAAGAAAAAAAAGAAACTGAAGGTTTTTTCTACATTTGCATGACAGACAGTTGTCAGAACTAGAGACAGATCTTGCTGCTTTTCATTCAAGCTAGACTGAAATTTTTTGCTAGAAACATCCACACCATTTAATTTTCACACTCTCTAACTCCATGCTGTTCCATAATTTGTCAATTTTTTTTTTGAGTGAATGTTTGCTTATTAGAAGCATTCGTTATTTAAAACTTCTTGTTTATATACAAACTCTTATATGAAATAAGCTCAATATATGTTTTTATGGATGCATTTTAGAATCTATTTAATTTTTAAGCATGATAATTAACTTTCAGATTATAAACTTTCATGTATGTGAACAAGTTAATAAAGCCTCATGGAAGCATGACTGTTTTATATTTATTTATGCTCATGATACCTGGTGGTTATTTAAAAATAAAGAACAAGCAGGTTGTTACTTCAGTGGTTTATGGGAAGGCAGATCTGCAGTAACTACCCTGTTACCTTCTCAGATGTACTTCTTTCTAGAATTAGATGTTGGGCTTTTATTTCAAGTACTTAGAATTAACTTAGAATGAAGGCTCACCGTGTATTTCTTATAATGATATTTTAGATTCTCATAGCAGAAATGTATAGATCTCTTTTTACACGTGACACTTTTACTCACATCTTAAAGACATTAGGTGAAATCTTGGCCTCAGCAATATCAATAGAAATTTTAATTAACTGATTAGGATACATGGCTGAACTCTGGTTGCTGGTTCACCCCATTACACAGTTAACAGTGACAATCAAACCCATTTTTGCAAGCCCATAACCATGAAGTTACATCATATATGCCACAAATGTTATGAAAAACATAATCCATTGAAATTTCTGCTAATACTAACGAAACCCCAGGGAAACTCTGTCTGTAATCTGGGTTCATAATGTAATTCAAACATGGAATCTTTGATCGTCATCTCCTGAAGACAGTATCTATGTGCTATGAAAAACTGTTAAGTATTTTAGGAGAAAATTAGCACATCTTTTTACATTATGCAAATAAGAGTAAAGGTAACTTCACTTTTAAAGCTTGTGTGTTCAAATCCCACATCTGTAACACTAGAGGTGTCTTGAATACCATTAGAAAATTCAGTGAAGAAATATTAAACTAATTTGAATTATTTAGTGACATTTACTTTTATGTTTAGATGTGCTTCTGGTGCATAGACGTTCTATTTCCACTACTGATATTCTGCTAAATCCTTTTGTTTCAGGCCATGCTGCAGAGGTAATAAATACTACTTTATTTTACAGAAACTGTTGACTCAAAGAGAACTGGTAACTGAAGAACATCAACACATTCATGGCTATGCTCAGTTAAAAAAAAATAAAAAAAAGAAAGCAAGCAATGTTTTGATATTGCTGAGTCAAATTTATAGTTATTATTGATATCATCACTGATGGAAAAGAGCAAACAGGAAACAGTGGAAACTGGATTTTTTTTCACATGATAGGACACACAGAAAAGACAGAGCCAAAGTCTCCAGAAGAATGGCAACAAATGAATAGATGAAGATGAACATTTAATCTTCCAAGAGTACAATTGCTCTGTTTTGTTCTTTTGGCAGTAAATGGTTTGGTTTTCTCACACAAATCTTAAATTTTTACTGATCTTGCCCACTGTGTGGCAAGAAATACTTTCCCATCAGTTTTTAACAAAGCAGTTTCATCATTCTTTTCACTGGGTCCATAATCTCCTTGCTCCTCAGTTTCCGTGATGCATGTAATGAGCGACATTTATTACCTCACTGAGAGATTTGGGGAACAAGTTTACATGTTTGATGCATTTAGCTTTGATCACTGATAGAGTCCCCCTTAATGTACAGGACAGAAATACAAACTAATCTGACAAGGAACCTTCGTCATTGGCAATAGTCTGCAACTGGTAGGTCACAAATCACAAAGCACTTAATATAGCTAAGTAAATATGAAACACTTCCTTGTTTTATTTTTTGGTGGTTTAATACTTTTATCTTTTGTTCTTTACAGGAGCAATTTAAATGGTTTTGAACTCTCTATGACCCATAGCTGAGCTGCCTCTTGTTGAAAAACAACAGAGGCAGAATAAATGAAATGGAAAAATGGGGAAGGACCCAGCGCTGTGTCATATCTTTGTCTTGTAGCTTTCACCTTGAACTCTTTGTACAAATTTGTGTTCTCAATATGCAAAATGTAGGAGGAAGGGAAGATTCCCTTTTTGCATTCTGCTAAGTGTTTAATTAGTATTCATAGAATCATAGAATGGTAGGGGTTGGAAGGGACCTCTGGAGATCACTGAGTCCAACCCCCCTGCCAGAGCAGGATCACTCAGGGCAGGCCACACAGGAACAGATCCAGGTGGGTTTGGAAAGTCTCCAGAGAAGGAGACTCCACAACCTCTCTGGGCAGCCTGTTCCAGGCTCTGTCACCCTCACAGCATAGAGGTTTCCCCTCATGTTGAGCTGGAACTTCCTTTGTTTCACCTTGCTACCATTACCTCTCATCCTATCACAGGGCACCACTGAAAAGAGCCTGGCCCCTTCTACTTGACAGCCACCCTTCAGATATCTGTAAACATTCGTAAGATCCCCTCTCAGACTTCTCTTCTCCAGGCTAAACAGTCCAAGGGCTCTCAGCTTTTCCTTATAAGAGAGATGTTCCAGTCCCTTCATCACCTTTGTAGCTCTCTGTTGGACTCTCTCTAGTATTTCTTTGTCCCTCTTGAACTGGGGAGCCCAGAACTGCACACAATACTCCAGATGTGGTCTCACTAGTGCAGAATAGAGGGGGAGGAGAACCTCTGTGGACCTGCTGGACAAACTCGTCTTTATGTCCCCCAGGAGACCTTTGGCCTTCCTGGCCACATGGCCCCATTGCTATCCCATGGAGAACTTATTGTCCATCGGGACACCGAGGTGCCTTTCTATGGGGCTGCTTTCCAGTGGGTCTACCCCTAACCTGTACTGGTATATGGTGTTGTTCCTCCCCAGGTGCAGCACTCTACATTTATCCTTAGTATTATTTATATGCTGATACACTTACTAAAGAGAATAACCCACTTCAGTTGCAGTTAATAATTTCTTTTCAACCCCCCGGGATTCTTTTAATTGAGGTTATACTCCTTTACCTACAAAACAAGTCAGAGTGACAACTACAAAAATCTCTTACCAAAGATTTTACAAAAGAGTCACCTGTAACAGCCTGATTTCCAAGGTAGCCTGTTTCATTGCAATCACTTTAAATTGGCTATTCCCACAGTGTGTCATCTGCTTCCAGTGTTCACACAAAGTATGCAGTTTTCTTCAAGGTCAGAAAGTGACTTAAGATGAACTTTTTTCTCTGATCTTCTTCCTTTCCCCTTGTCTCATGAAGCTTCAAAATTTTTAACATAGCAAATTAAAGTAAAATCCTTGCAAGATATTATAGCACATCTCAGTTTCTTCAAAAGAGATAGCAGGTTTGTGCAGATGAAGCAAATGTGTAATTTTCTCACCTGTTGTTTGCACTTCTAAGCCTCTCTGTTTGTTTCTTTGACAGAAACAATGCCTCTGAAAAGCCATTCCTTCATGGCCTAATCCTGCTAACTCTTTACGTGTAACTCAGTGAAGGCTCCATTGGCACAGAACCAGCCATCTCTGTCAAAGAAGATAAAATAAACGTATTTCAGCTCTGTGCAGAATAATATGTATCTTGGCTCAGATGCCTTTGTTTGATTCATTTGAATCTTAAAGGTTTCAAAAAGTAGCTGCCATACTGGAGGTCTTTCTTAAGTGTACATGAGTCCTAAGTGGATTCTAGCAGAAATATATTCTCCTGTTCTATCCTTCTGAAATCCCAGTCTTTCAAATAGTATTTTAGATGAGATGAAGAGTATATCCTCTGAGTTCAGAATGTGCCAGAATCAGAAATACTTAGGTTGACAGTCTCTAGATAATTCATTTGTGTGCATTATTCTTCATTCAAATCTATATCCCTGTCTGAAGACATACATTCCTACAGTCTTCCACAACACAAACTGTAAAGTGCATTACATAGGCGATGGGATTCAAATAGTGCTGTCAGCCCCAAAACAACCCAGGTAGAGTGTTGC
Source organism: Ceryle rudis (assembly GCA_033439905.1). Taxonomy (NCBI): domain Eukaryota; kingdom Metazoa; phylum Chordata; class Aves; order Coraciiformes; family Cerylidae; genus Ceryle; species Ceryle rudis. The sequence continues at coordinate 14,312 of JAAGNO010024964.1, forward strand.
CAGGAAAGAAGTGAAAAAACACTGACCCTTGTAACACAGAATGTCTTATTTGTACTTAACCTATCTCAGTGATAACATAAATTGACACAGTTTGGAAATCACAAGTAAAAGAAAATGTGAAGTGAGAGTCAGCCATCCATGACCCACGCGTTAAAGCATCTCGATGAAGGAAACTGGCTCTGCATAGCACCTTTAAGACTGTAAAAAGTGCCTTATGGACGTAGAAGGCAAAGAAGAAAACGAAAATCCCGAACCAAGAATATCAACACAAGACCTGAGCAGCACAGGAACAGGAGAAATCACACGACTGAAACTCACCTGAAGTGACAATTAAGATCTCATTAACCTTGCTTAAATTAAACTTTGCTTTTTTTGTGATAAAGGTTCAGTACATTATCTATAGTTTTCAATAATGAAGTCACACGTTAGATTCAAATACGTTTGTGCTTTGAAGCCTCATGGTATGAGTACATACTCAGGTGCCTTCCCTGTGGACATTCCCCTGTCCAACATCTTTAAGAGCCAGCCGCTGAGCAAACCGATGTGTTCTTTCAATCAACTGGTTTGATTGGTATGTGGTAGCAGCCTTTGGGGCATAACCCAGAAACATCAGGAAGCACAGTTATAATTTTCTATTTAGTCTAATAAGGCCTTTTTCCTCATGAGATTTCTTTCAGTTTAAAATCTTTCTGTGAAGATGATGCTTGCCATGCACACTGGCTCTACTGTGTGTAATCAGGAGAGCGTTTCCTCAGCAAATGGATCTCCTGTAGTATGCTGTGGATTAGGAGTAGCAGGCTTTGCACAGCTGCTCCCACATTTCTCCTGGGCAAGCATAACTTTGCCTCTAAGGTATCAATAATACCATAGAACATTAGTAACTTCAGGATGTGCCAAACAGTTAGCAGAGCTCTGTGTTTATTCTTTCCCAAAGCAAGAGATAAATGGTGAACGGATAGTATCTTCTTTTTTTTTTCTGCCACAATCACAGTTTAGATTTGAGCTATAAACAGTATAACAATGACTCTAGGCTGCATCATTCAGGATGTGTGAACACCAAGGTGAGGTTAGTTAAGACAACTATAGTAGAAATTAAGGGAGGGATTTTAAATGCCATATTCATTTGTTAAACTAAATTAAATACTAGAAATTGTGGTGAAACTTCATATACGTAGCAGATGAATCATGAGGGCCATGACAGGGCTTCCTGCATCTTTTTTTTTTGGCACTTGGTACTGTATAGTTAGGGTTCTGGAGTCAGTCTTCACTGGCATCATCACTTCCATCACACACCTCCTGAGTTGATGGACTTCAAGGTAGGAATTGAGGGTGCAAAGTCCCTCCCATTTTTACAATGAGGGTGGTGAAACACTGGCAGAGGTTGCCCACAGTGGTGGTAGAAGCCCTATCCCTGGAAACATTCAAAGTCAGGGCTCTGACCAACCCGATCTAGAAGTAAACTTCCCATCCAAACTAGTGTGATCATATAACCATCTCATACTGCTTGTTGGCTTGTCCTATTTGAATTTTGCATTGATTTCCCACCAACACACTCAAAGTAGAAAATTCATGCACATGGAAGATGGCTGCAAGGAAAATTTAACAAGAATACAGGCTAGAGTGACATGATAAGGCACAAGGCTCTGCCAGATGAGTACTGACCAGCAAACTGCTTGCATGCAGCCACCTTTCTCTTCTTGCCTTCTGTTTTCACATGCTTGTTCCTCCTCGATCCACCTTAAACCCTCCTTCTACCCACCTTTAGTCCTTTTCCTAAACTTTCTGCAGCAGGTTTCACAACTTACCACAATTCCTTAAAACTTACAGTAATAAATTTTGCAGAGTCCCAAAATTGCCCCTTTGTTCCTTAGGAAGTCCTACAAACTTCTAGGCAATAACCATTTCAGCTCACATGGCTTTTGTGGGAAAGACTTTCCTTTGCTCATTGATGCCCATGGGTTTCATACTAGGGACAATGATGTAATCTCTGTTTTTTGTCTTAGAAGCAGCCCATTCAGCTCACTCTAATTTCCATTGATCAGGTTTTGAATGATTAATTAACAGGGTTTTCTCTGCTTCCTTTCCTCCCATCCTTTTCAGGTCTATGTTGAATTGGCTTAGCTTGTGCCCAGACAAATAAGCAGGAAGTATTTATTAGCTCAGGCATCCATTACCATCAAGTTCCCACCCCTATTCTTTTGCCGCTGATATTCCTGTAGAAGCTGTTCTTGTCCTTCACATCTGTCACTACTTCAACTGCAGCTGAGTTGGTTTTGATAACTTCAAGTCTGGATGCTTGGACAATGTCTCTGTACCCCTCCTGGGTAGCGTCTGTATTTGCACTAACTCAGGAGCTCAGCCAGTCTAGCTTTCAACTATGCCAGTTCAACTTAACTGTACGTTGGAAAGGACAGACCTTGTGTTTTGAGGAAGCTGTCCTTAAAGATCAATGAGTTCTACCAAGCTTTTTGTCCTTCAGAACAGTCTGCCAGTGCACACAGACTACCAGTTTCCTGAACAAGCCTGCTTTACTGAAGTCCTGGGTCATTTTCTCTGCTATCATGCTGCTTCATTTATGTTAGGATTTTAAACTCCACCACCTCATGGTCACTGTAGAGAAGTCTGCTATTGATCGCTGACCACTCCTTTCTTATTCATGAGTGGCAGATCCACCAGGTTGTGACCCTTCAGCTGTGTCTCCAGCACCTGCAGCTAAAAATTCCCTGAGGCCTCCAGAAATCTCCTGGATTATTTATGCCTTGACATGATGTTCTTCTAGCAGATGCTAATGTAACCATCTAGCACTCTTAATGAATTAGAGTTGAAAGTAAAGGAGTTTTACTTTTAAATGTAAATGTATTGTAATGTTCCTAAAGAGGATGAGCATAATGATGCTATATTTCACTTTAATTTAAAGAAAATATTGTCAATAAGCTTATATGACACATTATTTTGGTTACAGACCTAGCAAGTCCCTTCTCTATCAGCTGTTACATAAACTTCCATCTCAGCAGTCTACTTCTAAAATGCAGATGCTTCCTTTTTTATTTTGTTTTGGTTTCAAAAGCTACCTAGCAAAAGAGTAACGTTTAAAAGAGAAGGAAAAGCAATCCCAAAGGGCTAACGTGAGTAATGTACCAATTATTTTCTACGCTACAATTAGATTTTCTGCCCTGAGAGAATGCAAAAAAATATTGCTGCATTTAAAGAAAAAAAAAAAAAAAAAAAAAGAAAGAAGCATTTTTGTACAGAAGTATTGATACAAATACTAACCATTCAATTTCACTAGGAAGTGAATTACAGAACACGCACATTTCTAATTATAACTGTAATTTCAAGATGCATTAATCCAAATAATTATATTTAAAAACATAAACATGGCCAAAAACCTTCACCCACAAGTTTCCACAAGTCCGTGGAAATGCCAGCATCTAAAAGGCCAATATCCTACTACTACAAACAGTTGCATCATAAAATTCTTTTCTAAAGCTTATGAAATGACACATTTAATAAAAATATGACCTTTTTTTATGCCATAACTTTTGGAAAGCTACAGAGTTAAGACATTCTGGAAGTTACAAACCATTAATCTTTGTTTCAATTTAAGCATATTTAGAAACTTTATTCTGGTGTGCGAGATGCTCTCTTTGTATTTTTCTCTGTCACGTTTACCTTCATTTTTGTATTTGCAGAGAACACCAATATTTTGTCTCTACCAGCAATATTAGAGAGAGATCTTTGTATTCAATAATGTTTCTTTCAGCCCAGCTCACTCTGAGCTCAACTACTTCTTTTTGTGTCAGTTATTGTCTGCACTCCATCTTTCACAGCTTGATTAGTATTTGCCTCTATGGCACTGAGCAAATGCTTTTCAGCTTTTGTCCAGAAAACCATGAGCTTTCTAAGCAGAAGAGATGCTCATTTAATATTATCTGCCTTTATTAAACGAATCTTCCATTTTATTCCCTGATGTGGTCAACCCCATTGTCTTAAAGTTGGCCTGATAACATGTTCTTTTCTTACACATATATATAAACACTCCCATTAAAATCACCACCACTGTGTTACAGAAATTACAAATACTCATATACGTTCCTCCGAGAGATGTAGTGAGGTGAGTTGTTAACTGTATCCCAAGAGTGCCACATCCCTGTGTGCCAGGATCTTACACTGAAGGTGCTTCTAAAAATGAATAGGGTCCTTCAGATCCTTCTCACTTTAATTATGCTTATGTCAGCCAGTCTGTAAGCCAGGAAGTCAAACTCATTACACATCATCTACATGTTCCTTGGACTAACAGAGGACAAAAGTATTTAAAGATACAATCGAATCCTGAATACGGTCAGAGAAAGGACGGGAAAAAATGCGTAAGGAGCTTGATCACTACCTGCTTTTGTTTGAAGTGTGGGGAAGACAAAGAATCAAATCATCCATCATAGGACCACACAAGGAAAGCTTGGTTACAGCTCCACAGCTGATTCAGTTCTGTAGTCCAGAAAAATACATAAGCATTCAATTAATTTTAAGCAGATAAATTGTTCAATGGATTTAGCTGTCTTTTAAAAGTGTTGCTTACACAGATTATTGGTGTGCTTCATGGTAGTAATACAATAATGGCAAGAGAGAAGCAGAAGACAGGAGATCTACATAAGTAATTCTAGAAATATCAGTTTAATTAAAAGTCCCATGAACCAGTAGAACTCCAGGCAAAACCATCTACTGAAAGAAACTTATGTTATTTGAAGGAACCTGCCTTGTCCTTTCATTACTTTTTTCCATGGAAAACTGTGTTGGTGTTGTGGATTAGCCCCTGCCAGCAGTTAAACACCATGCAGCTGCTCACCCACTGCTCCCCCCACTCCCCACCTGGGGGATGGGAAGGAAAATCAGGAGGAAGAAAAAAGGTGAGATCCCATGGGTTGAGAGAAGAACAGTTTAATAAAACAACACAAAGAGAGAAGAGAACAACAGTACTAATGATAGTACTAATTAAACAACACACAAAGTGTGTGATAAGCTATATCCATGCCTGAGCCACCAGACTTTCCCTACTCCAGCCACAGTGAAGCTACACACTGTAGCAAGTTGAAAACAGACAGCCCTACTGCAGGCCAGCCCTCCCCTTATATATGGGCATGACTCAGTGTGCTATCAACTCTCCCAGCTGTGGCTCCTTCCAGTTGTAGCTCCTCCCAACCTCTTGGGCCAGCAGCTCCTTGTGATAATTAATCCAAACTGAACCTAGGATGGTTGTTAACAAAAACCATGCTAACCACAGCCAGAAATGCATATCAAAGTTTTTCTAGGATTGTAAGGAACAGTTTGCAGGACATACTGGACAGTTAACTAATTAACTAGTTCTGCTAGTATCTCTGACTAACTGCCTAAAATCACTTAGTCTGTTAGCAAAAATCAATTGGACTTTTCTTGTTCATTTGTTTTCAGTAATGGAACTAGGACAAAAAGTGCTCAAATTCTAAATAAAGCATACATTAGAATTTGAAGAAAAGGTATTTTAAAATCAATATAGTTTTGTCAGAAACACAATTCAGATCGTTTAGGTTTATTTTTCTGCTCTTTAGAGAATTGCTGTAATTCTGATGGAGAAACAGAAGTGATTAGATGTTCTTTATGCTAGCGGTGAGATGACTGATTATATGTTACAACAGTCATTCAAAATACCACACCTGTTTAAGTTTGTTTTCACTAATGTGATAATGCAGGTAAAATGGCTTGAGTTAATTGCTATGAATGAAAACTTTGAAAATTTCATGTAGGTGTCACTGAATTTTCCAGATTAAATACAAGTGAGACCATTGTAAATACATCCATCCACAGGAAAAAAAAAAAAAAAGAAGAAACACCACCAACAAAAAACCCCAATAAAATGCAAGTGCTTTCAACTCAAAGTAGTGAGAAAACTCATGCTGGTTTTTACCGAGGAGTAACACCTTCTTTGGGGACCATGGTAAGAAAAGAACTCCCTACCCCAGGCTAAACAGCATAAACTAGTTCACTTCCATGCTGTTCAGAGTTAGTCTTCTCTAGGGCCGACTTGTGAGCCTACACCACTCAGCATTTAATCTCAGTATCCTCTGGGAACCCTGTAGTGTTCCTGGGGCACAATCTTTGTGTGTGTGTGTGAATGCATTCATTTATTTTTTCACATAGGGAGATGGTTGTGCTGCAGCTTAAGGAAAAGTTTCTTTTAAAGGATGGAGGTAAGGTTGCATCTTGCTTATCCTTGGAAGTCACACTGGTAGTTCAGTGGTGGCATTGTGCTCTGTATTAGGGCACAAAGCCTGTTATCTTCATGTTGTAGGATACATAATGCAGAAGGAGTCAGCCTGCATTTGTCTGAAGCGCAGCTTGTAGTGAAGTATCCTATCATGGGTGATACAGCTTTTTCTCTGAGACAAGCACTTTGCTTCAGGATCCAGCCAGGGAGACAACTAGTGTGCATGAAGTGTGGATAATGAGAGAAAGTTGGTCACACAGGGAAAAGCAGAGCAAGCCAAGCTGAGACTGTGTAGATGTCGCCTTTGAAACCTAGTAAAGTCTTGTGCAGGTTTATGAAGTTATCAGAGAGTCAAGATAGGATCAGGCTAAAGTGCAGTGGCATTGAACAATACCATGTTAGATTAGGACATCCCTCAGGCTGGCATAAAAAGTTTCATCAGAGGCTATGTCAGACCCTGGTGCAAGTGACCAGGGATAAGATGTTGTAATGTTCTGCCCTTATGTTACGGACTAGTTTTAATGGAAGAAAGTGTGTTGTTATCAGATACCACAGAAATGCTGCTACAGTTCCGACAGGGTAACAAGGAGGAAGCAGAAGAGGAAAGGGGCATGGCTAACAGAACAGGTCCAGGATACAAAGAATTTACCCCCAGTGGGCTTTCGTACAGTGCTTTTGAACTTTGCCAGAAAGAAGTAACAATGATCACAGAAACACAGAATGTTAAGTGTTGGAAGGGATCTCGAAAGACCATCTAGTCCAATCCCCCTCCCAGAACAGGATGCACCAAGGAAAGATGAGGCTGCTCTTGAACAACTGCAGAATTCTCTTGGGTGGGAGGGTCAAGTAAGAGGAAGCAGCAGCTTCAGACTAGCTCAAGGACTGAGTGGCACAGTGAACTGGAAACAAAATGATTGTCAAGAATAAGGCCTACACAGTCATCTAACTGAATACTATACTTGACTCAATTCAGTTTGCAATCACAGTGATATATAGATTGAAAATGATGACACCTATACAAGCATTTTGGCCATGGCAGTCTGTGGGAATGTAAAAAAAAAAAAAAAAAAAAAGAACAAAAAAAGAACTATGGTGCTTTTTTTAACAGTAAAGTTAGCAAAGAATGTATTTGTAAATTTGATTTTTAAAACCAAGGAAAAAGAAAAGTGCTAATCTAGGGAGAAATGAAAGATAGTTCACAGGCTTTGCCATGAAACATCATTTGCCCTGCCATTTGAGACTGGATCAATAAACCATTAGATCATTCCATTTTCTCATCTACGCAAAAAATACAGAGATTTGTAGGACCAGTTTGCATGGAAATAGAAATATAGATCTGCTCCTTGTACAGAATTAGGGCAACAACAGCCCTAGGCTTCTCAGGTTGACCAAAGCTGGTTAGGAAGCAGATGATTAATTGTGGCAGGTTTTGTGTACTTGTCTCTTCACATAAGGACGAGAGTGTAGGTCAACTTTTTGATATTTATGCTACATTCCAGCAGGGATTCACATAATTCCAAAACTCCCTTCCTTACCAATGAGACATGAAAGAGAAATGACCCTTACCTGTACTAACCCATTCCAAATGTCAGGAGAAACAGATGAGTAACTGTGGTTGTAAGGCTGTCAGAGTTTGAGCCAGCTCAGCTATGCCTGGCTGTTGTCCTGTGCTTTCAGCTAGAGGTTGCTACACAAGGAAGGAATGTTTTGGCAGCGTTCAGAAGAGCTGGAACAAGGCTCTTTTTTTGGACAGAAGATGGAGGTGGGCTTCATCTAACTTAATTTTAAATTAGAGGTCTACAGCTAAGCTAATCACCCTGGTTTCTCATTCTAGCCAGCAGAGAGATGAGGTTTTTCAGGAAGTTGGGGTTTTTTTTCTCTATATTTATCCATCTATTTTAGCATAAGCTGTATTGCACCAAGAAGGAACTGTTTCTCTCCACTGGCTATAAAAGGAGCCAAGATCACAGAATCATAGAACGGTAGAGGATTGAAGGGATCTCTGGAGATCATTGAGTCCAACCCCCCTGCCAAAGCAGGGCCACCCAGGGCAGGCCACACAGGAACAGATGCAAGTGGGGTTTGAAAGTCTCCAGAGAAGGAGACTCCACAACCTCCCTGGGCAGCCTGTTCCAGGCTCCATCATGCTCACAGCAAAGAAGTTTTTCCTCATGTTGAGATGGAACTGCCTTCCAGTTTGTGACCCTTGCCCCTTGTCTCGTTACAGGGCACTACAGAAAAGAGGACGGCCCCTTCTGCTTGGCACCCACCCTTCAGATAGTTGTAAACATTCATAAGATCCCCTCTCAGGTTTCTCTTCTCCAGGTTAAACAGACTGGTGTCTCAGCTTTTCCTCCAAAGAGAGATGTTTCAGTCCCTTCATCATCCTCATAGCCTCTGTTGGACACCCTCTAGTATTTCCCTGTCTCAAAGAGTTTAGCTATTTAGTTTGACTATGCACATTGTGCAAGATGAACAGTCAAACTCTACATCTACAATTCATTTTTCTACAGTAACAGCTAAAAATAAGAAGTTAACATCTGACCAGAAACACACCCTAAATCCAGATTGCATAATTCTATTTAGAGAGCTCTGGAAATGAAAATGATGAAGTTGGTTCCAGAAAGACATCAGGTCTGTCAATGTTCCAGTGGTTAATGTAAATGGATATTTGAAAGAGGCAGCTTGGATCCTAAGTTATATCCTAGTGGACAGGTCAATGCAAAGGGAAGGGTATCAGGTTGGGTGCTTACATGATTACTTTAGACGCTAGTTGGAGTTGTTAGTTAATGGAGACTCTCTATAGAAATTGTTGTTCACAAGGTAGTAGTGCCCCTGGTAATGTCCCCCCCGTTGGGGTAATACTGTGACAGCATTGGTAGAAGGCATTAAAAACTGTTGCATTCGTAACTCACAAGGAAATCCTCCAGCAACAATTTGATCTCCAGTCTTATTTTACAGATGTCAAGCTTTCCACTGGGTCTCAGCATCGTATTCATCTCCTACTTTGATGTCAGTCTGTGACACACTGACTAATTGGTTTTGACTGCTTTTAAAAGACAAAACAGGAATAACACATGAAAGTGTTCCTCCCTTCACAAGAGGAACAGTGGACTAGCAATAGTTCTTTCTGGTGATGGCACTTACTTGTAAACCTCACTGATAAGGTTAAATAGACATACATACAGTTTTATTATGTACTAAAAAAAAATCAAATAAACTTCTGCTACCATCAGGATGTTTAAAAAGCTTTTAGCTGGGTTGTTGTTTTTTGGTTTTGTGAAGTTTTTTCTTCATTCTTTCTTCTCAGATCATGGGTTCACAGCAGAACTGTAAATGAAACATTCATGGTGATCTACATCTTTTTAAACAGAAATGTAAGAACAGAACTAGAAAAAGGAGGGAAAAGGTCACTAATGGAGAGGATCAAGGCAAGGTCAGGGTTTCCCTATCTCTGGCAGTGATCAGATTTTACTCCAAAGTAACAAGAGAGGTAAATTATAAAGATCGATGACAGATTATGGGATTAAAGGCTCATCTCTGCAGGCAAAGAGCCCAGAGACACAAAGGCAAGCTGGGAATCCCAGTCCTAGACATGAGTCTCTGTCCCAGTTTCTTCCAGGACTGCTCCGGGAAACCTTAGTCCCACCGGCTGGGGAAGGCACCCACCCAGCAGGGCAATGGAACAGCTCTCTGGGTCAACTCACAGACCAGCAGACATCACTGCCTGGGATAGAGGACCCATTATGGGATGCAAGAGAAGAGCATTGGTGATGGTCTATGCAGGGTACAAGAGAGGTCTCTGTCTTCAAGCTGACTAATGGAGGAGCCAGGAGGTCCAAGGCAGCTACTGAGAAGTCAGTCCATGAGGTCTAGGGATCAAGGAACCTGTTTGCATGTGTGTTTCTCTCCGTGTGAAACATATCTGGAGGCCCACAAGGGTCCACGGGCCAGTCTCTGAGTAGTCTGAGGACTATTACTGCAGGGATCCACACTGTGTATGTATTGGTGTGTGCATCTGTGTACCATTAACCCGAGTGGGGGTTTTATGTCCCAGTGTTGGCAGCTTTGATGATGTGAGATGCAGAGCCACCTACTGGGTAGACTGAGCGTCTGAGGTCCATTACTATAGAGATCCACATTGTATATATGTATATATTCAGTATATATGTATATATTTAGTACCTGAAAGGGGCCTATAAGAAAGCAAAGGAGGGTTTATTCACAGGGGTTTGTAGTGACAGGACAAGGGGCTTTTAGCTAGAAAAGGGTAGATTTAGGTTAGACATTAGGAAAAAGTTCTTTAATATGAGAGTGATAGATCAATGGAATCAGTTGCCCAGAGAGGTAGTTGAGGCCCCATCTCTGGAGACATTTAAAGCCATGCTTGATGAGGCTCTGAGCAGCCTGACCTAGTTGAAGATGTCCCTGCTTATTGCAGGAGGGTTGAACTAGACCTTTAGAGGTCCCTTCCAACCCAATACGTTCTATGATTCTATGATTCTCTATATATTTTCCATTGAAGAACTTTCATCCTGATCAGTTAGAGGCAACAGGATGAAGCATGCGGTGCTGTTCAGCTTATATGTTTGCTGAATGGTTTTTTTTGTGATCTGTGTGGCTACCTGTGCGCAGGTGCATATGTGTACGGTTGTGGAATAATGACTGGAGGTGACAGAAATTAAAATCATATGTCTTTGTGCACGTGCTTACTGGTGACACACACTCAGCCTTGCTGCTGGCTGGACTTGAGGCATGGAGCTGTAACATCACCTCTGTTGAGTCTACCAGATTTGACAACTCCCTAGCGATCAGGACAAAACTGGAATCAGGTTGGAGATGCTTGCTCTGCAACCGCAGGGACCTGGTGGGAAGTGATAAGGTAGTAATTTTGTTTGTTGCAATTGTTCATACATCTTCAGGACCGTAGGAGTCTCAGCTGCACCAAGGGACAATATACCACCCTAAGCACCAACAACTCTTTGCAACTGTTTTCTGACTCCATAGAAATCCTTGCCCAAGCTGTGGAGTAAATCTGAGAACACTGCCTGATGGGGAGCTGAGTTGCCACTAAATTGTCATTCTGTGCATGAGCTGACAGCTTTTCCTAAGGTCTGATTTCTACCAAACAAGACTATTAATAATTAAGGAGTGAGTAAAAGCCTGTGTCACTCCTCAGCTATTTCGTATTGGCATTTGATGACAGCCACATTTTTAAATGTGACTTAGATGCTGGGCTTTCCATAAAGCAAAATAAAATGTGTCTGTCTAGCTGAATTTAAACAGTCATCTACTTTCCACTGTTCCTGATTATTCCCCATGAAATATTTACTCTCAAGATAGCCTTCCTATCCCTACATTTTTAATCTCATGTGGGTGATGTGTCAAGTTTGATGCCCCATGATTCCCTTCTCTTTTGTTTTCTATTATTCTATTAATCTATGACTAATTAGTTTGTTAACTGGTTCATCCTAGGTTTTGGCATGCAAAATCTGGCCCCCTGCAGAGTCTCGGAGTTTCCCCGATATCATCTACCAAGATGTTCAGGGTGTATCAGTAGGAGACTAATCAGACTGTGTATCTCCCAGAGCTTGCCTTATGCACAGCACTATGTAACAGTTCACTTAGGCTTCTGCGTTCCAGAACAAGACACTGTGTTGGTCTCTGCTGCTTAAAACAAGTGCAAACAATATGAAAGAGCCCAACACATGACATCTGTGATTTACTTCTCACTGAGTCTGAGCTTTGAAAGAATAACTTTTTTATTTAAGGGAGTGAGGAATGCAATTCCTCTCTTCTGGAAACAAGGACAAGAGATGATGCTCCATTTCTAATGTAAAATATGAGAGCAGCCCTAGGAACTCACACTGCTTTTGTCCCAGAGAACTATCTACAAAGAAATTATTTCTCCCTTTTTCTCTCTGTTCTCTGACATGATGTCAAGGGTTAGGGTTGGGCCGGTCACTAGATGAATGACAGATGCTCTCTGTTAACCACTCTCCCTTCCCAAAGGGGAAGAGCATGGGAATAAGGGAGAGAGACTTATAGATTAGAAAAGTAAATTAAAACTGCTTTAATGAAAATAATAATAAAATGAAATATATACAAAACCAATTATTGAACCCAACCCCCCTGCTGGCAATTACATGAGAAGGCCCATATAGGATTCATCAGCAGATGGGAACTGGATTCAGGAACATATGGATTGGAATCAAAGGAAGAATGTACAGAGTCTTCCTCAGATTCTGGTCATTGAAAAAAGAGAGTTTGACCATTGTGATCCCTCAGCTTTATACCAAACATGACATATACGGGATGGAATACCTTGTTGGTCAGTTTAGGTTCACTTGTCCTGTCTGCTTCTCCCTGCAGGTGCAACCTCTTGTGTACCACCCCCAACATGGTATACAAGATTTAGCAGGGACCTTGATCTCCACAGGCTCAGAAGGCAACTAACAACTGTCTTCAACAACCCAATGGAAGCTGTCTGGAGATGCTGTGAAGACTGTTCTTGGAGATATTAAAAACTCAACTTTTCACAGACCTGAACAACCTGATCTATCTTCAAATCTCTACATGCATAGGGCAGGTGGAACCTCCAGAAAGTCCTTCGAACTTAAGTTTTTCATATTTCTGTATCTATACACAAAACCTATGTCACACTGGAAACCTGAACTTCACCTTGAACTCCAGATAACCATTCCATAGGAGCTTTGTGGATCGTAATGCTGCTATTATACTACTGCAGACCTCAAGTCCTGGTCCCATGACTCTCAGATCACTTATCCATCTACCCTGGTTCTAGGAACACATCAGCAAATGCACTGAGGAACAATCTAAAAGATGCTTCTACATATTGTGCTCTGGTAGAGCACATTGGGCTGTCAGCTTCTTTGTATCAGAAGACCAATAATCAGTTTAGAATCTCTGACTTTTGCCATTTTTCTTTATCCCTCAAAAATAAGTTGGCCTGCTGAAAATTCAATCTGTTTTTAACAGTGAGGAAAAATTTAGCAACAATTAAATTGAAGGGCTTATATTGGGTCTTGCCAGGTAAGTGAAGGAAAAAGAAATATTTGAAATAATTTTCAAGGGTAATTCAGTTCCAGAATTTGATTTGGGATCCCCGTCTATTGTCTGAGGTTAGTATTTATTCCTTAAAGTATTTCAATTCACTGCTGAAATAAATGCTAAGAAATGGAACAACTGTCAAAGTCCTTTAGCTCTAAGGCCTGCATTGCTAATCATGACACCCATACCCCAAGGCCTTGAACCTGTAAGTTCTTGTTCAACAAGGGCAGCAGGTGGGAGGGGAAGCTGTACGTGAACACAAGTTAAGCGCTGGATTTATTTCTCTGCACAGAGTGAAAGTGAAATGATGGTTTTCCACAAAACCTTTTTTCTTATTTGCAAGAACGGGAAGGAAGAAAGGGCTGTTGTTCCCCAAAGAATGTTGAATCTGACAAATTAGTCCACCAGAGCCACTGCCAGTTTATGCTGATTTACACACACTCAGGGTCTGGCCTGTGTGCTGAAATAGAAAACTCAGCTCAGTAATGAGACATTTACTCATGTGGTTCTGTTAGCCCCATTACAGCTACTCGGGAATCAATTGATGGCTGCCCAGTTGCTTTCCACTCTGTGTCCTGCTTTTTTACCTCGTGCCTTCACATGAAGCAACTGGCATCTGGCTCGGATGAAGGAACAGCTTGCTAAATCCATTGTGTATGTGTTCGTTCACTTGCCAAGAAAAAGCTTCATGATCTTCTGGATTGATCAGGGTATTCGCAGCATCATTTGCTAACCAAAAGCAAAGCAAAAAAAATGTGTTATCTGGCCACTGCGTCAGGGAACATTCTTAGTGATCTAGAAAATTTGGCTCTTTATTTTTTAAAAGCAATTTTTCTTTTTGTATATTGCTTTGGGAATTTTACAGAGTAACATGTATTGTTCCCTTTGTGGCATCAGTGAATTTCATGGGCGATTCTGCTGGTCTGCGGGTGACTTTGGCACCTGTTGTTTAGGTTTATTTGGGTTCTTCCCCATCAACCCAGACAGATTTTGAGGAAGGTTAATGTACTTTAATTTAGAGCCCAAAGGAACACTGTATATCAATGTTATCCTAACAAAGATGTTTTCAGGGACGTCCTGGGAGACTACTATTTTCCATGGGGAAGAACGGGCTCCACACTTGAGCACTCAGTCTGCAGTAGGCATCTAATTATATACATCCCATAGTATCTATACCTCACAAATTCTGCTTCAAGCAAAGAAATGATTCATAGCAGCACTACCTGGAATATTCATGAAGATTCATATTACCTCTGAGTTCATGGTACCTAAGATATGCAGGTATTAAAATTCCCATCAATGTTAGGCACAAGAAATAAATCACAAAGGAAGTCTTGAAGAAATTTTATAAATCTTTTATGTCAAGAATATGACATGAATCTTGAGATTGGGTATGAGGACAATTGTTCAGCTAATTAGCCATGGAAAGCATTTCATTTAATTTTAATATAACTGTTTTATGGAATTGCTGGCTTGCATCAGAACCTACTGAAACAAAAATCTAGGAAAATGAAATTTGTTAAGATTTTAAAGTAGCCTGTGGCCCTTCCAGCTCAAACTCCCTGGAGTGAATTAGCATCAACACTGGACCTTTTTAAGAACATTTGTCACACAGCAAGACGAGTCCCTTCACAACGGTGCTTCAGTGGGATGGAGAAAATAGCTAAAGGCTCTCATCTGATTGTGATTTGTCAAGAAAAACTCCAGTTTTTCACCCGTCTGTTGAAGAAGTTTTCTCAGTGGTGATGGAAAATCAGTGCAATTCCTGGAAGGCAGGATTTAATTTCTCAACTTTGAAAACAAAACAAAAAGCATATTTATACGGGAAGAAGATGTTCATAGCCAAACACATTCAGTGATTTCCCATAGTTGGATTTTTTTCTCTACAATTTAATTTTATGACATAACCTAGACTAGACTAGAGGTGTGTCTTTGTCTCTTCCCTGATCTGGATTGTTCCCCGGTGCTACTCTGTACTTTCCTCCCATGAAGGAAACACCAGTGGAGTAAGAAGGCATGGAATCATGTGTGGAGGGGAGGAGAAAGTGAAAGGAAGGCAAGGATGGATCACTAAAGGAAAGAAGGATGGGAAAGACATAGGGAATGAAGCAAGAAGGAAGGAAGGAATTAAGTCTCAGTTCAGTTGCTTCCCTTCTTTCTCCAGCTTGTGGAAGTAGGCTGTGCCATTGCACCTCAGACAAGTTCATGGGTACTCCAGTCCATCCCCATCACCCAGGGCTTTACTATGGCTCAGGGCATGCCCACTAGAACAAAAAGTGCACAGAGGTGAGGCAGTTTTGGGAAGTTTGGGACATTTTTCAGTCAATACCACAGAGAAACAACAAATCCTCTATGCTCCCCTGTGCCTGGAATGCCTCCCCATGGGCAAGAACAGAGTTTATTTTAAAAGAAACAACCTTCTTTCTGTTCTTACTGTCATGCATGGCTTAAAAAAAAAACCCCTCATCCTAAAAAGAGACTTGTCTTTTCACTCAGTGCATTAATTTTGATTTTTTCATTTATTTATTTTATTTCTATAGTTCATGGCCTTACTTGCTCTTAAAGGGACTTTTCTTTAGTGATTGAAGGACAAATCCTTCCCTTTTGGTCTGATTGAAGTTTTGGCTCTTCATTTGTCTCAAATAAATTGTGGAGTTCTTCAAGAGGATATAGCAAGTATGTTTATGTCTTTGGGATATGGGGATGATAACTTTAGCAACAGTTCTCTGATTTGGGGAACACTCTCTTTTTTATGTCCCCTACCTCCTGAGGCAGAGAGGAAGAGTAAATTGAGGATTGTGACTTTTTTTCTTCTATGTAAACCTCAGTGTCTTCTGTGTAGAAATATCTAGAAAAATACCATTTCACTGTCAGCAAAAAAACACTGTGTGGGTTTGGTGATGTGCCCCAGTGCAGTGGGACATGCAAATGAGACCCTCTCTTTTATAACTTTTCTTTCAGGATAATGAGAAAAAGACACATCTACTGATTGTCCATAGTAAGAGTGCTTGCAGAAAAGCAAGACAAGTAGGTTCATCACTGACAGTCTTCTGTTTCTCAAATGGAAGTCTTGAAAATTGGGATATTCAGCACTTTTGGACTGCTTTCTCTCTTTCTTTTTGTCTATTCCTTTTCAAAAGTTAGCCCTTGGGCTTAAGAACATTTCATTGGGAGTATCGTATACCCACATAATGTTTTAGTTTGGTCAAAAAATAAAAAAGGGAGAAAAAAAAAGGGGGGTTCAGCAAAACATATGCAACAAGCTCTTTTCCTAAGGGTGCATCCATTTTGAATCACTGCTCAGTAGTAATTAATTTCCAGTTGATATTTCCACAAAGCCATAATACCATATATTTTCTTACTGCCACTGCTAATCCTGCCACTAAACTTTGTATTTCAGAGTGCTGACCTGAGTAATAAAATATTGCTATCACCATTCTTTTTACTAAGTGACAGCACATTAAGATCTAACAGGTATGTTGCAAAATTTGGGATTTTATCCTCTGTTTATAGAGGACTATGGTAAATTATTTGTGGTGACTGTCAATTAACTCAGTTCCACTCTGTTATGTTTAGGTTTCTTGGCTCCTTTTCTAGATGTAAAAATGAAGAACAAAGACTCTACACCGTATAACATTGAGTCTGAGTTCCAGTAAGTCACCTGGTGTGTTATTTCAAGCTGTTGCTGTTATCCCTGTGCTCAGAAAATAATTTTATGTTTGGCTAAAACATGGTTTTCAGAATGGCATGCAGGCTCATTTAGAAAACCCAACAGATGGGTGGTGTCAGTAACCTTAATTTAAGGACCTAGTTATTGCTTAAGCTTAAAACAACTATTTAACCATTCCTCCTAAACAAAGGATGGAATTCAGTTTCAGAGATACAAGTCCCTAGCACCAGTTAATATACTTCAGTTCATCTAAGATACCTCCATGTGAATGATGGGAAAGAAAAGGTACTCACAGAGTGACAGTAGGACACCAGGCAGGATATTGCCTCATACATATGTGGACATAAACATCTGCATGTTTGCTCAGTTCTGACTTCCATGGCTCTCAAGGCCTAAAGATGAGATGATGCCTTTAGACAACAGGAGAAGATCCCAACCACAGAACTTGGGAAGACACAAGTTCCCTCCAGACATCTTCACTCTGTTGTCCTTCACTGTGTCTACCAGAAATGCAAACACATACTTTAGAATGCCAGGTTCACCAGGAGCCTCAAATTTGGGTATAAATGAGAAGGGTAAATGAACTGTGTTTGATCCTTCTCACAAATGTATATCTACCTTAATAGTGTGTTCACTCCACTATTAAAAGAAAAAGAAAGCTATTTATCATTTCAGTTTGCCTGTTGTCATTATCTAGAAGTCTGTTCTCATTATGCTTTTAACATCCAGACTGAAGAGCCCTTTGTTTCCTAGTGGTTTTGTTGGTGAGACACATTAATCAAGTTCGCAAACATGTTTTAGATAAAGTATGCAGGCTGTGCTTCTAAGTGTTCCTTTTTTTCCTAAGGCATTTTCTCTAACCCTTTAATACTTTGAGTATTAATACTGTGTTCTTTCAAACTCTTAAAAATCCTTTACAAAGCACAAATCCCAGAACTGGACATACTATCGGGCTAACTTTTTAAATAGCAGAGAGGGAGGTGCTATCTCCTTTCTCTAGTGACAGGTGACAGGACACATGGAAATGGAATGAAGCTGCATCAGGTGATATTCAGATTGGGCACTCAGAAAATGTTCTTCACTGAGAGGGTAGTCAGTCACAGGACAGGTTTCCCAGGGAAGTGCTCACAGAACCATGCCTGAGTTCAAGGAGCATCTGAACAATGCTCTTAGTCATTTGGTTGAGTTTTAGGCGCGAGGAGCAGCGAGTTGGACTCAATGATTCTTATGGGTGCTTTCCAGCCTGAGATACTCCATGAGTCTATGATTTATA
Organism: Ceryle rudis; assembly: GCA_033439905.1. NCBI lineage: Eukaryota > Metazoa > Chordata > Aves > Coraciiformes > Cerylidae > Ceryle > Ceryle rudis. The sequence continues at coordinate 32,564 of JAAGNO010024964.1, forward strand.
TATAAAAATCACTGTTTGGTTCATTTGCATATCTGTTCTTACTTTCAGAGTTATTTTCTACCTCTTCTTCCTATATCATTGCAAGGAAGGCTGGTGTTGAGCTTCTGATGTTGAATAAGCCTTTTAAGAGCCATTGCTTTCAAGGAGTGGGGGAACTCCTCTTCTTCATCCTTTAAGACTGCAAGAACCTCACATTTTTTTTTCCCAGATGTATAATTTTTCATTAAGTTCTGTAAGACAGATTTATACTGTCCTTGTAGCTTAGTATTACTATGTGTTCTTATCTTTATTGGACCTTTTTATGAGTTATCCAATAATTTTACATTTACCTCAGATCTTTAATTCTGATGTTGAATAACTTACTATCCAAGTTTTGATCTTTACACAGTCCTGCTAACATGAAATTCAGCATGACCTGGATGTTAACTTATTAAAATGTCAGATGGATATTCTTAATCTTTTTAATACACACATTGTGATTTGTATGGTGATATTTTCAGTCGAAATGTCATGCTGGGTTAAGTGAAATGTCTATGCATCCCAGCTTAAAGCAGATACCTTTACCAGTAAGGTTTGCTATCAGAGTGAGACGTGCAGGGAAGAAGGATAAAGAATCTGTTTACTTGAATTTGTGGCTTATGATAAGGCTAAAATATCTGAGAATTCATAATACTACCATGTATTGTTTCTTGGCTGCAAACCTGCAGTTTCATTGTCACCCCTGATAAATTTTCCTGCAGAACTCCCAATTATCATTGATGTTTTTCATTATAAATTTATCTTTCCTTTTAGTTATACTCTCAAGTTTACTCCCTTGGGGTAAAATACTCCTTTCATAATTTTGGGTCATCTTTTATTCAGAACAGATTCTAAATATGAGATCTTAATCACTGATTTCTAGTTCACTGTTGGGTTCCAGTCTACTGGATTCATTCTTGGCAATAACAATGATAAAAAAAAAAAAAAAAAGAAAGAGTAATCATTAAGATTATTTTACTTATTGGTTAAGATTATTTTACCTATTGGGTTCCAGTCTACTGGATTAATCTTTATCAATGACAATGATAAAAAAAAGGTAATCATTAAGATTATTTTAGTTACACAGAGGAGGAAGAATGAGATTAAATTACTAACTCGAGACTATTCAGAAACTCATTGTCAGATAGTATAGCACAGATCTTCTCGATCATAAATTAGTGCATTCAACAAAAGACCATCCTGTCAAGCACATAGTGTTGGCCCCATTTTCATGCATGAACAGATGGCAAATACAACTTTTTCATGTGAAATCTTATTCCCCAGGTGCTACAGCTTCAGAAAATTATATTAAAAAAAAAAATCATAATAATTGGAAGACTGTGTTAGAGTACACCAAACACAATGTAAATCCTGCTACAAAATGCAATTTATTTTTTTTTTACTAGCCGCTAGCATAAAATAGTATAGGAAATTTTAATTACTGATTGCAATGATAGAGCAATTATGTAGTTACTCATTAGCATTTTATTTAACACATATTCACGAAAGGTCTAACTGCAGCAGCTATATGAGGTGTACATGAGAACGTGCACAGTGATTTAGTTTGTGGTAACATATTAATAAACAGATATTTATGTAAATGTCTATATTTGGAGTGTTGCATGGGGAGGGCAGGGTCCAGACCCACCATGAATTCTTCTTTTTGCAGATCAAAATATCCAATCTATTTCACTACTTTGGTTAGCATGCAAGAAGGATGAGGGTTTACTGGGAATCTTGCAGACACATTGTGTTCAATGAGTTAGTTATCTTAAGCAAATTCTGACAGCCATGGTGGGCTTCGTGCTAAGGCTTCATGTACCTGTAGATTAGCTTGAGTGTGTGTAGCTTTAATGCTACACATAAAAATAAATGTAAACATGTTGGAAGGCCCTGGGTATGAACAGTTCCCAGGCATATATCTAGGTAGGTTCTGCTGGGTATAAAAAAAAAACAACAAACAACCTCTCAAAACAAATATATAGTTTTGTTTGTTATAGTAGTTAGAGGAAGGAACAGGAGTGAGGGGGTGGTGAACTTCTCCATGGATGGAATCAGTGCAGCATGTTGTGACAGTTCATCTGAGCCCTGTCTGATGCTGTATGAAAGCGGTGTTCCCTAAAATCTGAAGATTTATTTGCTATCTACACTTCTCTACCTAATTCTTACTGTGTTGCTATTACTATTGTTTTTACAGCATCTGCTGCTGTGCCTTTCTTACTGAGATCTGGAAAGAACCCTTCATCCCTCCTGGTGCAGAACAGAGGGCTAAGGAAAAACAGCAAGATTTGCACAGCCCCCGTAAACTACAATTCAGATTTCTCCTGCTTTACAATTCGTAAGAAAAATGTTAAGTGTATTGCACAAGTAGACCATCCTAGGATGTGTCTCTGACTTCCTGCCCATTGGAAGCATTGTAGTTCACCAGAAACTGGTCAAAGCTGCAGGCTCATTGTGTCTCAGTTCTTTAGCTCTGCAATGCTGTGCACATACAAGTGCATCATCTATGAGCCGTGTTTCCTAGCAGATCTCCACCACACAGTGGAAACAGACCACAGTGAAAGGAACAGCTGTAGTGTAAATGTTCCAGCTGTCATGTTGACCATCAAACTGGAATTTTGAAGCACCCGATGAGGCAGTATAGTCTCTTGTAAAGTGGGGGCAAAATCAGTTTAGCTGGGACAGGTCTGTTTCATGTGGTGACTAAATAAGTCAGTTTTAGAACAGTTTTAGCTTGTGGTGCTCTACAAGCAGTAGTGAGGGAGTTGCTGGTCTAGAAAGCATCTAAATTTTTTTGCTTTAATGAAAGAAAATGATGCTGTTGTTTACAAAGTCTCAACTCTAGTGTGACTAATTTAGCATCTAATTTAGGCATGGGTAAGCTTCATACAGTGTTGTAAATATGTGCAGTAGAGAGAGAAGGGAGGGTGGTGTTAAGCGTAGAAGAAATTGGTGGGAAATGAACCAGTCCCTCTAAATATTTTAACCCCCATAACTAGTCAGTGGAGAGAAATAAAGTGTCTCTGACAGACTGCTTAGCATCTTCTAAATTAGGTCCCTCAGCATCTTTGACTAAATTATGTCCCTGGACTAAAAAGACTTCTGAATGTAGCTGGAGGTTTACAAGTTTGCAGTGAGTCTGAGCAAACTGTGGTGAACTCAAGCTAGTGTCACAGTGAGAACAAACTGCACCATCAGCAGGTCAAGATGTAGAAATGTCTGCAAAATAATAGACGAATTAAAAAGTAGCATTCTAGAGGGAAAAACCAGAACAACAACAACAAAAAACCCCACCACAAACCAAAGAACCAAAGAAAGAAAATGAGCAGAATAGAATTTCCCCAAAGTACGAACATCAGTCAACAAAAATATCTTTCAAGCCCCCAGGCTCATAGGGAACTGTTGAGTGTGGAATTTTTTTCACTATAGACATTGCTGAAATTTACAGTGATTTTAAATATATATATATTATACAGGCATTTTTTATATTCTCTTATTTATTATGACTTGTATTTTGACATCATTAATAATATACAAATAAAATATTTCTCTCTAAGTTTCTATTAA
>JAAGNO010024964.1:40679-68608 GCA_033439905.1 Ceryle rudis
GCCCATGGGGTGTTCTCACTGCCAGCAGCAGCCACTGCCTGTGCAAACAGCTGCTGCCTGCAGCCAGGGCAGGGAGGTGGAAGAGCTGAGCTGGGAAGAAAAATCACTGACCAGAAACAGTTCTGTTCTCAATCAAACCAGGACACAAAGATAGTAAGAAACTGAAGGACTTAGGGAAATTTAACTTGAATTTTGTTTTCTATGAAGACATCAAAGGAGCTGCTCACTCTTTTTTGGTATGTTGTGAAAAGAAAGGAAGCAGAAGTGATCGGGTTCATCTGTCTTCAACTTTTTCTAGTCGTTACTACTGTATTTGCCTTCTGTGCTGCATATCTTGAACTTTTACATGGATTAAATAATTTTAGATCAGTTGATTCAGTGGTTTCATATATTCCAGAGGAGTATTTTTAATTAATGGCTACTGGGTAAAAGAGAAGGACCCAGAACCACTGTCTTGATCAAGACATGGCCTGATTGAATCATTTGCTTCACGGGGATGGGAAATTGTAAGGGGAAAGATCCACCAAAATTCCTGAGACGCATCATCCTGCTGATAGTATCTGCAATTAACCATCTTAGAGAGTTTCCAGGGTCAGTATTACATCTTTTATAGATTATACTCCTAAAAGCCTAGATAGTTGATAACACCAGGCTGTAGATCCTGTCCTCTGACAAACCACTAAAATTAAACACTGCAGTACTGACCTTAAGTCCCCTCTGAAGTTAGCTCAGAGGTCCCACTGTAGGTATGGAAACTCTCTTTCCCATAATTAAATATCCATTTTGGATCTAGCACAGTGGTACAAGACAAATCAAGGTCAGGATGAAGATCTGTTGAGAAAAGAAAAGAATGTGACTATGAGATTAACTAGATAGATTAAGACACACTTAAATATACCTACTAAACTTCTCAATTGCTTTTCCTTCCAGGCAACAGAAATGGGCCTGACATTAAAAACTGGTTTGAATGAGTTGAAAGGTTTCTGCACATACATGTGATGGCTCCAAAGTCAATTATTCTGATTTATATATAAAGTAAAGCCACTTGTCTATAATGACCTGCCAGGAGAATGGTCTCAATAGAAATGTAACATGAATTGCCTGTGTACATCTGGGCTATATGTAGAGATAGTGTACTACTATTTCTGTCAGTGTCCTCATAACTTACTAACTCAACCCTTTCAAATATTGCATCTTAGATTAAGTTTGGTGTGAAAGGTTTTTCCTTCCCATGATCACTGTATCCAGTGAATAAGAATGGTTAGAAATAACTTTAGAGAGACAAGATTTTAGTAAAAGCACAGACTAAGTATATATGGGTTTTGTATGAAATAGAAAATATTCCAGAAGAGATAGTGAAAAAAACAAAACCAAAAGCAAACCAAAACACACAGAAAAAAAATGAAAGAAAATTAAACAAAAAAATGCAAAGCTTCCTGAAAATCAGGAAACTTTCATTATCTCAAATTTGAGACCCTAGATCCTTTGGCACTTATGAAAGCTTTAATAAATCATCTTTATGGGAAGATCTAATACAAAGAATATACAAAACATGTTTTCCACTTTATTTGTGCCTGGAAAATGGGGAAGAAACTGGAGGGAACTTAAAAAAAATATAAAAGCTGAGAACTGATCAACATTGTATTGGGTTTGCATGGCAAGGGTTTGGTAGCAGGGGAGCTACAGGTGTGGTGTCTTTGAGAAGATGCCAGAAGCTTCCCCCATGTCTGATAGAGCCAATGCCAGCTGTCCCCATGATGGACCTACTCCTGGCCAAGCCAGTCAGTGACCATGGTAACACCCATGTGATAACAGCGAGGCTGTGATGGACTGACCGCAACCCACCACCCCCCTGCACCCCTCAGGGGGACAGGAATCCAGACTGAGGGATTGAATTTGGGCCTGGGAAAGGTGAAGGTGGAAGAGTGTCAGTTTAATTTTGTTGCCTTTCTTTCTCACTACCTGAATCTATTTTAACTGGCAGCAAATGAAATTAATTTTCCTCAAGTCTGTTTTGACTGTGACAGTAGCTGATGAGTGATCTCCCTCTCCTTATCTTCATCCACAAGAGATTCCATCCTGTTTTCTCCCAATGCCTTGTTGAGGAGGAGGAGGAAGAGTGTGGCTTGGGTGTGCAGCTGGCCAAGGTCATCGCACCACAACTGTGCTGCAGAGGGGAGCACGTTGAGTAGTAAGAACAAAGATGTAGGTATAATTCCTAACAGAGAAACCTGAAGCTATAGGTGGCTGGATGAAAAACAAAGCAATCACAGGTGGATGGATGGTGCACTCTGACAGTTTTTCCCCAAATATTTCATACTGTCAGAGCTCACTACCAGCGCTGTTGTTCTTAGTCTGATGTTACTTTGGAATATTGTGATATTAATGGTGGCAAAATCAGCCGTAGCACAAAGTTAAAGGGATAAAAGCATACCATCTCAGAGACCTAAAGGTCAATCTATCATCTTTCAGGACCCAAAACTTCTCTTTACCATGTCACTGTCATGCATACAGTTGTCCTCACAGTAAAGCTATGGAGTATTTAGGATGTTCTCTGTTCTTTTGAACAGGGGGAGTAAGCAAGTGGCTGGGTGGGAGTTTGGTCCTTAGCCAAGCTAACCCACCAGAGCACGGATGATCTTATACCAGAGCTTTTAGCAGAGCTCCACACTGACACCCTAAAATTGATCAATGTTTTTGGCCGTAATGTTGCTGAAGGTAGTAAATAGTCATGATGACTGTTGGCTTTGTCTAGAAGAGTGACAAAGAGATTTCAAATGTCTTGGATTATATAGCCTACAGTTCATCAGTAACCACTCCACTAAGTTAAATGGCCAATGGAGTGTTTATCTTTCACCTGAAATATAAAGCCCAGTTCTGAACTAGCACCAACAGACACAGGCCATGACACATGGTCCACTCTTGACAGCATATAAACACCGCCTATATAGGCCCAAATGCTACCTTGGACTAATTGTTACTAGAATTGCATGAGAGTTTATATTCAGTTCTGGTTAGAAGTAACAGAATCTACGTACATGATCAACTAACTTGTACCAGTCATTTGAAAGAAGGCTCAGTCAATTTCATCACTCACAGAGTGACATCTCAAGTTCTTGTTGGACTTCAGCATGTGTATTGTCTCTGATTGCTTCTAGTGTCATCATGGGTTGCTGCCATGGTGCTCACTTTTTACTTTCCTGACTTCCATTCAGTGTGGGATTTGGAATCAGTGGACACCCGAGAGCTGGTCTAGGTCCAGGTGTAACCAAGGATGTTCTCTGAAAAGGAATGAAATTATTATCATATAGTGACTTGCCAAATTACACTTTATGGAGAAGATCCCCACCAAGTTTAACCACCAACAGACTCAGTATTATGAAACTATAGGCCTTAATTTGTGTATGTTAGCCTAGATTAACCTTAACTTCTGAAAACATGTCAAGTAAACATGCAGTTTAATATGTGATCTAAGGGCAGCATCTTTCCAAAGTATTTTCCTCATGCAAGTAATTCATTACAATAAAGAAATAAACGAAATTAAACTTGACGTTGAGATGATCCCAAAACACTTGAACTGTGTGTCATGGAGACAAAAAAGTCTTCTCACAACTTCTGTCTAAAACCTGTTTGATCAAAGAACCCTATTCTGATCTGTCTCGATTGTACTGCTTGGTGGACATCTAATGAAAGCAGGAGAAAAGGAAACATGTCACCAAGGGAGAAATAAAACAAAAGAAAAATTCTCTTGATATTGTCTCTGTGTGTCACTTTGAAGGAATTATTTATCCATTTTAGTAAGTTATTCTACTTACTAAAATGAAAAGGTTTAATATTAACAAGAATGTTCTGAGGGCAAATTAATTTCATGGTAGATCCTCAGTAGGTGTGAATTAGTGTGATTTGATGGAATTCACAGCCTGACCTCAAGCTTCCCCAGATGAGCATCTGGTCTATTGCGTGTTGTGTGTTTTAACAGGCTAAGTATTAAAATTAAGCCATTCTAATAAGCTTTATTTTTTTTTTTTTGGTGCCGTTTCCTGTTCTCACATCACAGCTTTTTGCTTGTTAATAGCCTGAGCAACTTCAATTAATTTGTTACAAAGTCGCTTCTTATATTGCACTAGACCAAACTCCTTTAACCTTTCTCTATGACATGTCTCAAAGGATATTATTCTTGCTGCTCTGCTTCTTACTAGCTGAAGGGCAATTATGTTCTTGCTGAGGTATTACAACAAAAGCTGCAGAAATTGCTCTGGGTAAGGTATAACAAGTGCCTTTTGCAGCAATAATCCCACCTCCTAAGAGTTATACTACCCTCCTATAGAACACTAAGATGGAATTCACTTCATTTGCTCTTTGGGAACGATATATTTCATGGCACATTTAAAGGGTATTTTCAACATTTCCTATATTCCTTTCTTTTTATTTTTTTTTGTGTTTGGCCTCTTAAGCAATTTTAATTCAGAAGACTGTTTCCTGTCTACCTGCATGACGCAGACTTTTCCTCGTTATTTTTTTTTCATATCATTTTACTATGATTAATTACTTGAATTCAATAGCATTCAGAAGCCTAATAGCTAAATGCTATTCTGTTTTGCATATCAACAGGCAGTCCATGCTCCAAAAGGCTTACTGCAAAAGGAGGGAAGAGAATTGGGGAAGAAATTCAAGCCTCTTTGAACTCATTATCTAGACCTGGCTGAACATCAGTCAAGACAAAGTCTCACACAGAGACATTAAATCATTGATCCCAGATCTTGCAGCAGTTCTGTGTCTTAGCTGGTAGCTACTGAGTATACAGACCTGTACTCTTTTCTCATCATAAAAATAAAATACATAAAAAAATAAAAATACCCTTCCATCTAATAAATGTCAGATAACTCCCTAAAGTATCATATTGTTAATCATTAACAAGTCAATCAATTGTACTTTAAAAAATATTCTTCTACATAATTTTTGAAATTATCTCCATCAGGAAAAAGAAGTGGTCTTTCATTTCGTATTCCCACCTCTTCATTTTGATCAGTTTAATTAGCTGACTCATTCCATAGGCCTTCTAAATGAATGGATAGAATATGTGATTCTTCTTTTAACACATTTTTAAAATATTTTAAAAATGACATTTCCCTTAAAGGCTTTCAGTCACTTTATGACTTGTCAGTTTGACATTGTTAAAGGAACTTCCCTTTTTGACAACTGCAAAAGTGACTAACCATAATTTCTTTTATGTATGCTTTTCGGAGTTCCTAAGAGGGTCTTCTCTGCAACTCTTTTCCTTATTTCAGCAAGTTCCATTCTTCACCCCTCTCCCCATTTATGTTGGTTGATGGCAATTATTTAATATATTTGCTTTTTCCTTTGCCCTCCAATTCCCTATAATAAGCCTTGAGAGAATTCATCTCTCATTTCACTATTGTTTACTTTCCCTAGCATGAAATCACATAATTTGTTCAGCATCCTGTTATTCAAAGATCATTATATTTTCCCTCTCTGAATCATTTCTTTGTTATTTTCGCTTCCTCCCAGAGCAAGCCCTATCCACAGATTACTAGCTTCTGAGTAACTTTTAAATGCTTTTGATCAATCTTTTATATTCTTGTTTACATTTTGATCTACTCACATCGTTTTGCGTCTCATGCTGCCTTTTTGACAATTAGGACACTATGTATGAAACAAATGGATTATTTACATGACAATAATTTGTAACTAATGCGTGTTTTCTTTGTAATTTGTTATGTTTCATGATTTATCAAAACCCTTCCTTGATAGCTGTCTCTTTTACAGGATAGAGAAAATGAGTGCTTAATATAAACTGTGACTAATTCCTTTAGCAGGCATTATAGACTAATGAAGCCACAACAAAATGACTATTCTTGAAATTACATGAAATAAGGATAGGTCAGGCATAAATGATTTTGAAAAGGGCCAAGATCTTTGGTCACAAGAATGATGCCTTAACTGTGAATGCAGTGAATTTAACCAATTCAACCCTCTTTGTGCTTGAATACAATGAAGATAAACCTTGATTCCTCTTCAAGGACATTTCAGATCCAAGGATCAAAAATGTATGAGAATTTAAGCAAGATCACTGGAGAAAAGGCATTATGGGAGTGTTTACAATTTAGGTAAATTAAATCAATGTTGTTTGAACATGTGCTCATGAAAAGAACAATAGTTATATGTGAGTTCAAATAAGCTTTGCCAAAGCATCCTGAGAAGATATCCACTGTTGCTGTTATGGGATTATTCTGACCATCAGCTGCTAGTGATAAGCACAATCCTGTCCTATTCTTACTGGTATCAGACTGGAGAATGCAATGAGAGGGACTCTCAGTCCTTCCATATTGCTGTGCCTCCTGACTACACGGAGTTGTTGAGACGATAATAATTTTGAGATCTACCCATAGCAGGGAGAGCCTTCCTGACTGTCCTTTATAATCAGAACCACTTCCTGGAAAGTAATCTCACTCTTATCACCATGGAATTGATGGTTGACTGGAAGCTGAAGGACCTCATGGGGATACAGGTAGTCAAAATGCCATTATCAGTGTGCCTTTGCCAGTTTTTATTACTATTACTGGCATGAAAGTACTGGCAAGTTTTTTTCTAGATTAACCTTTACGATCTCCCACTACCATCAAAATCGGTAGGTGTCAGCTTCCAATTATTCTCCTTCACCTCATTTCCTGTTCATTTGATACACATTTTCTCAAAAGTCTTAACACTAAGTGCCTTGCTCTTCACTGAGCTTCTCAAAACTCATCAGATTGGCCCTGTGTCCTGTCAGTATGTGGGAGACAGCTAGCTTGGTGCTCCTGGCTGCTTTCTCATGCTAATATACTTTTTCTTCTCTTCATCTCAGTGAAGATAGAAGTTCACGGAAACTTAATCTCACCTAGTCTAAACTGGAATTTACTACCTTCCTCATCCTCAAAAGTGCAAGCATGGCTCTGTATCTGTCCCTCTAGGTAATGATACTGTTATTCACATCTGCTTTTCGATGTACATTAACTCTTTACCTTATTAAATATAAAAGATATATGGATGGCATGTGTAAGATTTGACTGTAATATTGGTCTCTACTGAGTTTGGCTGGGATGAAGTTAATTTCCTTCATAGCAGCCCATATGGCACCAAAACAATGTTGCTAACACAGCAGTGCTTTGGTTATTGCTGAGCAGTGGCTTACACAGAGTTGAGGCCTTTTCTGCTTTTCACTGCCCTGCCAGTGAGTAGACTGCAGGTGCACAAGAAGTTAGGAGGGGACACATCTGGGACAGCTGGCTCCAACTGACCAAAGGGATATTCCATACCATATGACATTATGTTCAGCAATAAAAGCTGGAGGAGGAAGGAGGAAAGGAGGATGTTCAAGGTTATGGTGTCTGTCTTCCTAAGTAACCATTTCACATGATGAAGCCTTTCTTTTTTGGAGGTGAGAAGTAGTGAATGATTTCCTAATTTTGTTTTTCTTGCCTGCATGGCTTTTGATTTACCTATTAAAGCATCTTTATCTCAACCCACAGCTTTTTCACTTTTACCCTTCCAATTCTCTCCCCTGTCCCACTGGGTGGGAGTAAGTGAGCAGCTGTGTGGAGCTGAGCTGCCCACTGGGATTAACCCACAATATTCTTTCCTACCATTCCACTAGCACAGCTCCATTTATTTTGCAGACAAATGCAAAACAGGGAGGGATATGGTCTTTGAACATGTCACAGGAGTGTTGTGACAACCCAGGAGACCACAGAGTATGACAGGATGTCATCTGAGTGCAGAGCAAGCAGAGTGAATCCAGAGGAGGGGTAGGATTGGTCCTTACTGTATGTAGGGATTTAACACCAGCATGATCTGTCCAGAAACAAATTTGTTAGGTGTGGACCATGTGGTTCCAGGATTAAAAAGCAACAAAACTTTAACCTTATCTTAACTTTGCCATCTAGGTTGGAATAGCTCAGCCTGCATCAACAGGGAAATGAGGGAAGGCTGAGAGACCTGGGTCTCTTTAGCCTGGAGAGAAGGCTGAGAGGAGATCTTATCGATGTTTATCTTTTTATCTATAGCTAAAGGGCAGGTGTCCAGAAGATGAGGCCAGACTCTTCTCAGTGGTGCCCAGTGATTGGGCAAGGGGCAACGGACACAAACTGGATCACAGGAAGTTCCATCTGAACATGAGGAAAAGTTTCTGTACTGTAAGAGTGATGGAGCACTGGAACAGGAGAGGCTGTGGAGTCTCCTTCTTTGGAGGCTTTCAAAACTTGCTTGCATGCAATTCTAGTCAACCTGCTCTAGGTGATCCTGCTTTGGCAGGGAGGTTGGACTAGATGATCTCCAGAGGTTCCTTCCAACCCCTACCATTCTGTGATTCTCTGAATATGATGATCATGAAGTGAATCCCGAGAAGGACCACGAAGACTGTGAAGGGATTGGAACACCTTTAGCATGAGGAGTGAGGGTGCAAGAGCTGGAACCGTTCATCCTGGAGACAGAACATATATATAATGTATATATGACAAATACATATATTTGTCTTGTATGAAATGTAAGACAAATTAAAATAAGAAAAAAACTCCTTTCCTGTGAAGGTGCTCAATCACTAGAACAGGTTGCCCAGAGAGGCTGTAATGTCTCCATCCTTAGACATATTGAAAACCTGACTGGACTCAGTCCTGGGCAGCCTGCAGTAGATGACCCTGCTTGAGCAGGGCGTTGGACCAGATTGATCTCTAGAAGGACCAACTTCAAAGATTCTGTGATTCTGTAATTTTGTGGGTTTTTTTCAGAGAAATATAATGTTGACAGTTTATTCCTGTCGGCCCCCAATCCTTGAACCGGTAATATGGAAGAAAAGAGAACTTGGGCACTAAAATTCTTCACTTTCTCCCCCAAAGCCTTAAAGTCTTTCTCGATTCTGCCTAAGTTTGGGTTTATGGTATCATGCGTACCTACATGAAAGAGTAATAGTGGATAGTAGTCTGTGCTCTTAACAAGTCGTGGCACCCTCTCAGTAACATCATGTGTCTTAGCTCTGGGAAAGCAGCATACCTCACATCTTCAGCGATGTATTTTTATTTGCGCTTTAAGGGGAGTAAATTTCCAAATCACTGTTCAAAAACATGATGGAGTTAAATGTTCCTTCTTATGGCCTGATGCTATTCCCTGTGCCATCATTGTGTCCAAAAGCCTTTTTTGTTACCCCAGGAAGAAAGCAGCAGCTGAGCATGAATGAGCTGTTTGTGCGTGAATCCAAATGGCTGATCATCGTATGGTTGTAATCAGCTCATGGCTGGCAGCTGCTGGCTGACGTCACATATAGCCTTGGTCGACATCATGCAGCCAGCTAGGAGCAACTGTGTTGCCAGGCAGCCTGTTGCTACTCAAAGTCTTGTTCAGTCAAGGAAAACACAATTGCTCATTGACCTTCAGAAAGGCTACACTTAACATAATACTGTCCCTACTGACTGAGCAGCAGGTCTGACTTCAGGCTGAAGATGAAAAATAACCTCCCACCTGGATTCCCTGTACACAGAGTTTGCTAAATATCAGTGGCAGATAGTTTTGACTGCCTGGAAAGCTACTTTGCTAGATTCTTGCTCCAGTTCTCTTCAGTCACTGGATTCCCATAAGGCTATATCCCTGACCCAGATTCTGTGTACAGAACCTGTTTAATTTGCCAGTCATATCCTAGGATCAATTTTTTACTCTTGCTCTGCTGCTCAAAGCTTGAAAACAGGTGACCCAGTTGAGACTGACCCACTATGAAAGCTGTGATCTGCAGGGATGCTTTGGTGGCCACTGCTCCCATTCAGCTTTCAGTGGTTAAGACTCAAGTTTTGCTAACACAAAGCTTTAATTTATGGAACAGGCTTCTGTTGGAGTTCAGAGTAGCATGGCTACTATTTGCCTTCACCAAGAAGTGCAAGAGCAGTCTGATATTCCCAGGATTTTCACTGACTCCTCACAACTGTTCACAGCAGTGAAAAGCAGCAATCCAGCCACTGTCAGTCAAAAGCTTCTTGAAAGGAGAAAACAGTTATTCAACAGGATATGATACATGCATGGGACAGGAGAATCTGTCTTGCAGGATCAGTGTAATCGCTCATTCGATCCAATTCTTAGTCATCTGGAGTGTGGAGAAATACCTTACTTGTCTGAATGGGGCGGTAGCCCTACACTAGGTTAGAAAAGCACTGTGTTAGGAAAAAGCCTCTCCATAGCAAATATAGCAAAAGATAATGCTCCGTTGATCATTCATACAGATTCTCTCTGCTGTTAGGATAAGATGTAGCACAGTCCTTTTTTTTTGTTTGTGGGGTTTTTTTTGTTTGTTTGGTTTTGGTTTTGGGTTTTGTTTTTTTTTTTCAGAAAACTGTAAAAAAAGATCCCCTGTTTTCTACTCTGTGAAAATTCAGTAGAGATCTGCCTAAAGGTCTCTAAGGAGGAAAGACTTTACTTACCCTTGCTGTTGAGGTTAGGCTTGGCACTCAACAGAAAGCTTAGGAATCTCTAGGGGGTTCATATATATTAATCATGGGTGGGATTCAGCTCCAGATTAAGACCTTAAACTCTGGTTTAAATATGTTGCTATCTACATATGAGCAAGATGTTCATGCTTACATTATAGACGGGGAAGATCAAGGATTCTGTGTTGTCATTCACAGACAGTGATGCCTATGTGGACTTCTTTGTGGTATCCAGTTTGGTTTTGTTGGGTTATTAGACACACATGATTTTCTTCCCAAGGAGAGCCAGAGACCAGGAGGGATGTGATCAAGCTAAAGTGGCTCTAGACACCTGTGCTTGTACAGCCGAATCCAGTCTCACGTGTCCAGCAAAATTCAAAACTATCAATTGCCAGCAAGAACAGATGATTCCATGGGAAAACAATAGCTTTGTGATCTCCAATTTTCACTTCAGCAGAAAGTGTTAGCTCCCTTGGTATAAAGTAATCCAGAGATACAAAAAAAAACCACCCCAAAAACCCAACACAGAAAAGCTGTGATCTTTCCACTGCCCATAGATCCTAACCAGGAGCATTCCCAGCCACCGTTACATATACTCTGAACGTCATATTATGTTAATGTATTAATGACATGGAAATGTTTTCAGAATAAACTACACTCATGTAAATTTGTTGGCTCTGGATTTATTTTATTCTGACAGAGCAGTCTATTTGATCTGGGCACAAAGCAAATTAACATTTTCAGAACTCGTTAGTATGTGTGAACACCAGGCAAGGTTGACAAAACAGTTTGGTAGACTTCCATTATTTTAGGCTGAAAAAACAGTCACTTGGGTGTTTTGGGATGCCTGATCCAAAGCACACTACAGTCTATGAGAGTTCTGCCAGTAACTAAAAAGGAATTTAGGTCAGATCCTTGGACATGGTGGCTAATGCAGTGACAAAACACAGAATGAAGTTTAGACTTGAACTGTGTTAATAGATATGTGGAATTATCAACTGGAACAGGCTCAGTGGTATTAGGTTGTTTGATTGTCCCTTTGTGTAACACTCACTGTGGAATTGTTCCCTTCAGTATAACAAGTCTCTGGTGTTTCATTTTAATTGTTCAGTAAATTTCAGGGATGTAGTAATTAACATGGTCTATTAAATATAATCAGCTACTTCTAACCAATTGGAAGAAGAAAAAAAAAGAAACTTTAGTCAAGTGCATCATTATCCAGTGCTTACTACTAATCCACTACTTGCTAAATTTTACAGACTCTGTTCACAAATATGCAGTCAAATCTCGCTGTCATCACCATTCTAGGAGAATATATTGATTCATATACAATGAAAAAATATATCACAATATTTGGAGTAAATGTGTGCCTTCAAAGGGTTTGGGGAACAAAATGGTATAACACAATTTATGTAGGCAAGCAAAAGTATTTGATTTACTTTAGTTGTTGATGTACAAGCACTGATGCCTGTTTGAGGTTCCTTATATGTGTGAAAGAATGGATAATAAGAGAGCTAGAGGAAATAATACACAAATTACCATCAATTTCTATCACGCAATTACAAATATCTAAGGTTTGTGTGTGATGGTACGCCGTAAGTATGTAAACACTTTCAGTAAGGCTGGGAAATGAATTAAGCAAACCTAGAACTAAGCAAACCTAAATCAGAGACCAGAATACCTTTGAATTAATCTGGGCCAGGCAAATAGCCCCATATATGCTATTCAGCAGAGCATACTGAAGCAATCCATGAGCAACCAGTGACCTGAAATAGCCCATCCAATAGAAGCAATGCAATATATCTTGGTGACATACACAGCTCTTCCTGAGATCAGTTAAGCTATGCTGTGACAACACTCAGTCCAAGTACTCCTGGACTCTATGAGAGATGGTTACATAGGGATGTGCTGTTCTGAGACCAACCTGTCATCAGATGCAGAGTCAAACCAGATCTCCCCATATCATCCTCCAGCACAAGATACCAACATATCTAAAGTCACTGTATTTTACTGTGTTGCTACTCTTATCTGTTTTATTTCCTTCATCTTTCCTGTGTGGTCACTTGCACAGTAAGATATGTAACCCATACTTTATTCCAAATGAATGAGTAATACTATTAATTGTAGTAGGACTTCAGACATATTTTTAAGATTCATGAGCATAACTCTTATTATTATCTCTGATGAGGGCAAACGTCATACCCATCTACAAAAAGGGCCAAAAGAGGACCCAGGAAACTACATGCCCATTAGTCTAACTTCAGTTTATGCAAAAGTAATGGAATGAGTCATTCTAGAAATTATCACAAACTAAATGAAGCAGGTGACTGGGAAAAACCAACAGGAATTTACTGAAGGCAAATCATGCCAGACTAACCTGATCGCCTTCTACAACAAAATAACATTCTCTGTCAACACTAAGAGAGCAGTGGATGATGTTTACCTGGACTTCAGCAGTGTTCAACACTGTTTCCCACAGCCTCCTCTTGAACAAAATGGCAAGATACAGATTGGATGGTCTACAGATTGGATGGTCTGCAATATGCGTAGGAAATTGGTTGTACTCTAGGGTTGGTGATCAGTGGTGATTATTCAGGCTGGCAGCCTATAACAAGTGGGGTCCCCCACGGGGGGCACTGGCTACTGGGCACTGGGCCCCACACTGTTCAAAACCTTCATAAATTATCTATATGTTGGGATTAAAAGTGCCCTCAGCAAGTTTGTTGATGACACTGAACTGGGTGGTGAGGAGGACACATTAAAATGGAGAACCATCTTACAGAGAGACCTGGACAGGCTGGAAGAGTGGGCAAGCAACAACTGTATGAAGTTTGACAAAGATACGTGCAGTCTTGTAAAGGGGATGACATAACCGAAGATCCCAGTGCAGGCTAGAACCTGTGTGGCTGGGGAGCAGCCTTGCTGAAGGGGACCTGAAGGTCCCAGTGGACAACCATTTGAATATGAGTCAGCAGTGAACCACTGCTACAGGATGGCAAATCAGATCCCCAGTTGCATTCACAAGGGCAGAGATAGAGACCTGATCACCCCACTCTACTTAGCCCTTGCCAGTACTATGTCCAGTTCTGACACAGTCCAAAAAAGGCATGGACAGACTGGAGAACCTGCCCTATGAGGAACAGCTGAAAGAGTTAGGTCTTTTCTCCTTGGAGAAAAGAAGGCTCAGGGAGAACCTCATCACAGTATTCCAGTACTTAAAGGGCAGCTACGAAGAGAACAGAGGGTCTTTCTTCACAGGGATCCACATGGTGAAGACAAGGGACAATGGGTAGAAGTTGCACCAGGAGAGGTTTCATACTGATATAAGAGAGAAATTTTTTACAGTGAGAACAGTCACTGGAACAACCTCCACAGTAATTTGGTGGAGGTTTTCAAGATGCAACTGGAAAGAGTGCTTAGCTAATCCTGTCCATGCTCCCATTCCCACAAATATGGGAATTCTGAGATGATCTTTCAAGCTCTCTTCCAACCTAGGCTTCTATTTCACTGTATGTCAAAATAACCAATGTCATTTTGCCGCAGCTCTTTAAAAGGAGGGAAGGGATAGAAGAAATCAAAGGCGTATATCTTCTAACTTGCATCACTTTGAGCCTTCGAAAGAAAATCTGCGGCATGATTTGAAAGCCTGTCCTTTCTTATAAAGAGGAGTAACACTGTGGGAAATGGTCATTTACTATCTCATTATTTTATCTCAAATAGTGTCAATAATTCTAATAATTTAAGGTATTAAACATTTCTAGGTAACATACATTCACCACTGTTTCTAGAAGATTTTCCTTCAATATGTTTATTTATATATATTTATCCTAACTCTGTTGAGAAAATGCAGCCAAGGTCAGTGATTAAAGACAAGTACTAGAGGTATGGCATCCATACCTTTGTATCTGAGACTACATCAGCATTTCCACTAAAAGCTCCTTAAGAAATTGCTGCAGAACTATCTTTAGCTTGTCTTAAACATGGACACTTCTAAAACTTTTGTAATACGTAAAAAATCATATTACTTCATGACATTACTATGGTCTTTGGCACCCATCTAATTTAAAAGCACATCTCCATCTTCAGTTTTCCTAACATGTTATTTTGTTTTCCTGCCTCAGGTTATGATATCATGACTGAAAAGGGCATCCTTCTTGCTCAGTCACTGACTTTCCCATCTCACGAGCATTTGATTTCAGATCAAGAATGCTCTTTTTGAAGAGAGCTCTGGTTCATACCAATGATATATTTTGTTTCGTATCAGAGGGTGCTCCTTGTGCATGCACACTACATTCTTTTTAGATCAAACTAGGCTGGAAGATCTGCTTCAGGACAGTTCTCAAGCCACAGACATGTATTCACTCCATGAAACACTATCAAGATATGAATAAAAACTTTGAAAAATGGGGACTCTTAACTATCTTCACAAACTCTTTCACTTTCCAGATTTCCCTCTGCTGTACCCCACAACTTGTTACCATGGAATGAGCCCTTGGTCAAAAGCAGACAATACACAGAAGATTCTTATCTCACATTCTTTTCCTCTTGAAAGTCAATGGGCATCTTGCCATTCATATCATGCTGTCTGATTTTATCAGTTCTAGGGATAATGTAAGGATATGCTGAACTCTCTAAACAGCACAGATTTAAGACCTTATCTTACTCAATCGATACATATCAAGGACCAGATACTGCTCCATTTAATTCAATGAACACATTACCATTGATTTTAATGCATAAAAAACAGGGCTTCAACATGAGAATATTGTTAATTTCTCATTTAATTTTTAATGTGTGATAAAAAATAGAGAAACTGAGTTGAAGGAAAAGCAACTGAAGGTACTGTATCCTGCTTCATGTAAAGTATAAATTGAACTAGGTCAAAGACAATCCAGGTAATCTGAACTTTAAAAATGTACTACCATTAATCTTTGTTAGAAAGTGACCAGGAGATAGAATTGTTTGTTGGAAGAATAAAAGCAGAACAGCAGAGGTCTGCGTAAAGGCTTCCTTTAGGAAAGTACTTAACCAACAGCTCTATTTTCAGCCCACGCTTAATCCTTTTGAGTTCAGTGGCTTAAATCTTTCCCTCAGTAAGGAGAAAATTCTGAATTAGGGCCTAACTGTCTTAATTCTGTGAATAGTTCCATCTTAGGCCGAAGCCCATGCCAGACAATACAACAGTTTTCCAGCAGAATCAGCACATTTTGGACAAGGCAGATAGAGCTAATCTGCATGATTATTTAGCGCTGTTTCACTTGTCTAAACACAGAAACATAGGCTGGAGGCACATATATTACAGACTAGGATGTCTGAAGTACACAAGCTGCAGAAACAGATAATGCTGGTGGAATGCGTGTGTCAGGTGGGAATAAAAACTGTATCTGTAATATGTTTAATAAAATAGATCTTTTGTTGAGAGAAAAAGGAGGGTGAAAGGAAAGCGAATAACCTAATGAATCTCTCATATTGCCTGTTACCTGCTTTGTCAGCTGTAAACCACAGTACTTTTCAGTGGCCAAGCACACCATCTGAAATTTAAAACTTTTGAAGAACTATGGCCATTAAGAGACACACAGATGTCAGGAGTCTGGAATATAGTTGCTATCATTCATTTATTCTTTTCAAGCCTGACCTACTCTTGGAATGGCTTGTTGTTGTCTGGTTTTTGTGTTGGGAAAGCTCCAGATACTTACTTTTTCAAGACTAAGACTTCTTTTTGGAGGAACAGTTATATATTTTAGCACGTAAAAGGATTTCTGGAGGATGCTGCATTTGAAAGCATGGAATTAGAAGGTCAAGTCACCTACATAAGTGAGCACTGCATATAGCCAAGGCTGAAGCACACCAGCTAGCTATAAATATTATCCTGCAGAATTCCAGAGAAGTAACTGAACATAACCATTTATAGCAAGCAGGGAAGAAAATGATCTGCTCATGCTGTTCACTGGTTCCAATGTTCATGAGCTCTTAGGGATTACTCAAGCAGGTACTGCTCAATTTGCAAGTTACAGGTCTGATGTGGTATTGAGGACATATTCCTGTCCCTCTAACTCTGCACATGGAAGTAATAATTCATAGAGGTTTCTTTTTAAATGAGCTGTATGGCAACATTTAAAGTGACATTGAAGGAGAAGCTGTGTACATCTATCCAAACAAAAATTCTATATATTGATTAGGGGGAGATATCTCATCTCTTGACTTAGACCTTTATTTGGCTAAGTACTTAGTAGTTTAGTGTTTTGCTGAGTTATGCTATGTATGGTTGGGATTATGCTAACAAAGTATATTATCATCTCATAGAAGAACCTGGTTGTTACCAATGGAGAATATTTTATACAAAATGAGAATTAATCAGATACTGTTGTATATGGCACAGATTTCTACTAGACCATTCAAAAAATCCTGCAGATATTAGGCAATTTTCTATTAGCCTCTAGAGGTTTGAAGGGTGTTTTTCTTTTGTACACTTTTGTAAAACCCAATCAAAATAATCTCTGCATACTTCTGCAGGACATTCACTCAAGGACCAGTTTTTACCTATTCCAAAAGGACCCAAGGTGAATTCCTTGCCCTTCAAATTATGGAAGAATAAAGGTGGAGGAAATGTTGTTATAAACAAAAAATTCACAGGAATATGTTGGAAATCCAGTTTGCTTTCCACTGAAATATGTGATAAACACAGGAAACCTCCAATAGCAAACCAATATATGAAGAAGATCCTTTAGTATAGAACCTCAGCTGAAAGAGCTGTCAGGACAATTAAGCTGTTCCACACTGACAGATGTAAAATAAAAAAAAACCCAAAACAAGCCACAAAAAATCCTCAATCAAAACTAAACAAACAAATAAAAACAAACAAACAAATAAAAACAAACAAACACAGAAAAACAAACAAACACAGAAAACCTTAACACCAAAACCCCAACAGTCCTTGTAATTAAAAAAAAAAAAAAAAAAAGAAGGTCAAAGGAAAAAAGAAGAAAAGACAAATCTGACTATAAATCAATCTAATGTGAGCAGGAGAGGAGGCATTCGCAGCTGAAGTAATGCCTCGGTGACAGACAGATGTGTGGTAGAGCTGCTTTATGCCTCTGAGGCCACCTTGCAAGGTAAAAAATGTTCCCACACTAAACATTTCATCAAGAGGAATAACAGATGGCCTCTTTCTTACCCTGTCCAGAATACTGTAATTTGCTTGGTGAAAAGATGACTGAAAACACATTACTTTTTGGTTCCTGTAGGTTGCTTTGGAGACCGCTGTTGCTGTTTTCCTAAGAGAAGAAAATGGGCCTGGTGGTGGATTGTCAATCATCTTGGGTCACAAATATAAAGAGTCAGGATTATACATTTTGAATCTCAGCCTCAGCATGAGTAACCACAGCACTGCCCCTGTTTGGATGCGCTGATCTTACTTGAGGCAGATTTATCAGATACGTCGCCTGCCAGATCCTTGTCATCCATATATGACTCCTAGTGCCTCACACATGCATTGATACACGATGTGCTACCCCTGGATGATGATAGATTCAAACAGAAGTGCTAAAATAGTTTTTCTTCCTTCCTCTGAGGACAGGGATCTACCTCTATATTTAGTATTAATCACAGGGAGCATCAGTCAGGCAGCAGCTACAGAAACTACCTTCAGCTCTTAAACTCTATATATTGTGTACCAGTTCCAGTGGAGAGGAGAAATAAAACACTGAATAGATAACTTTGTCTGGCATGTCATGTGCACACTGACATCTAGCATCATTCTCCCTATTGTTTTTTTCTGTTTCATTTGTGTATTCAGTGATGGACTCGCCACCAAATGCCCAGCATGGAATTAGAGCCTCATCTAATCTCATCTTCCACTATTCTCTTAAAATACAACCACGGTCTCTTCCAAAAGCCAAAAAAACCCCAACAGTGTATGCTTGGGGAGACTACAGAATAAGGGAGTTATTCACAGAGAGGCAGAGCTGGTGAGGAATGCTGTTTACTTTGGAGGGTTTGGGGGGTTGTGGTTGGATTTTTTTGTTTGTTTGCTTGGTTGGTTTTGTTTGTTTATTTATTTTTGTTTGTTTTGTTTTATACTTTAAGAAAAAGATTCCTTTTAGATAATGCCTTTGATCTCATTTTCTCTCCTGTAAGTATTTTTTTTCTGGAGAATGCAACCCCCCCCAGTTAGCTGAAAAAATAAGATTTCCTTTTTCCTCTTCAATTATTTTAGTTAAAATTAAAAGAAAACCAAAGAAACCAAACCACACACTTGTCTAAACAAATCATAGTCAGGAAAACAAACAAACAATAATGAAATTGCTTAGAAAAAAATGAAGTTTCGAGTAGCTTAAGGTAGGAGCTGGTCTCCTGACCAGGCTGAGATGCTTAGCTCAAATGCTGGTGTTTAGGTACTACAGATCTAAAGTTAATTGGGATGAATCCCATTGTGGGTATTTGGTAGCACAAAATCTTTTAATGAGGGCCTGGCTTATTGAGAATTATCTGCTTGATTTCCTAAGTAGAAAGAGTATGAAGCAAATTTGGATGAACAGGGAGAAAGCAAGCTAAGTTTTTCTGGTGTGTTTCTAGTAATACACAGAGGACTGGAGCTCACTGGAAAGTTTTTGATTACATTTTTCCCACATAATTTTTCATTTACACAGTACTGTGGATTGCAGGATGCCATCATGTATCACCATTGGCATATACAAACAAGATTAATCCTATGGATCTGGTATTTTGGGGAGGCACAGCAATCTTAATTTTAAATCAGCAATAGAGGAAGGGGAAATAAACTCCTCTCTTAAAGGGACTTTGATCTCAGCCATCTTCTGGGTAATTATTTCTGCCATACGCTGGAAAAGCCAGTTGGAGTGACTCACTTTCTAGTTCAGATATCTCTAGTGTGTCTGAATTCTACAGATTAACCTTGGAAACAGGGATGAAAACATTGTGAGAATCCTGCTTGTCTATATTTGCATTTAAAGGCAAGGAGAAAGGTTTCATAATATTGCCTTCTTGATCTATTTCCTCCATAAAGGAGGAGCTGCAATACAGTTCCCAAAAGTGGAGCCGCTTGAGGTGTCCCCTTTGTTAGCCTTCAGTGTTTCCAGGACAACATCCCCTTGACATGACATTCTGAGGAAACTTCATCCATATAACTTTACTGTCTTTCCTGAGTTGGTATCAGAAAGACAAAAGATAAAATGTTTAATGAAAAATATTTCTGTTGAATCAGATATAAAGTTTAAAATTCTGAAGATACACAAAACTTGCCACATTGTAAGTAACAGCTAATTCACAAAACTACAGGATCAAAGAATAGCTGGAAGGGACATCTTGAGGTCAATATTCCCAACTCCCTAGTCAAGCAGGGTAAGCTAAAGCAGATTGTGCAGGACTGTCTCCAACTGGGTTTGAAGTATCTCCAGTGAGAATCTGCAGTGTCTCTGTGACAGTGCTATTGCCCTCACAGTAAAAAAAAAAAAAAAAAAAATATATATATATAAAAATTTCCCTGTGCTCAGATGCAATTTGATGTGTTGTTTGGGTTTTTTTTGTGTGTGTGTGTGTGTTTTGTTTTGTTTTGTTGTTGTTTGTTTCTTTGTTTGACTGTTTTGCTTTGTTTTCTTTTGTTTGAATTTTGTTTTGTTTTAATTAATTCCTTCTTGGCATATTATTTGATCCCTCCAGGAAAAGTCTGTTTCCCTCATCTTCATTTCCCTCAATCAGGTATTTATACAGAGGGATACAACCCCCTTGAGCCTTCTTTTCTCCCACATGAACAGTTCCAGCTCTCTGAGCCTCTCCTTATATGAAAGATGTTCCATTCCCTTAATCACCTCAACTCTAGGGGATTTTGTTATTAGATTTGGTGTTTGTTTGTTTTCTTTTCTAAGACACAATCACTTACGAAACACCATCAGTGTGAAATGATGGTTCCCTCTGGTTCTAGGTGAGGCATGCAGCATTTATGTCTGGGGATTTCTTTGCTATATGGTACCACTAAGAATTTAGACTTGGCACCTGGGTGGAAAAAGTCTATATATGTTGTTTTCCCATTTGAAACCAAATGAATGATCATCGTATTTCCTTTCTGTTTGGTTTTTTTTTTTTTTCCACAAACTGTGTAAGTTTGTCTCATACTGTTTGGCCATGTCTCTGCTCACCTATTTTCTGACCTTCCCAGTTTTCTGGCAGTTTGCCTGGACAAAAGGTGTAGTTAGAAACTATTACTTTTCAAGAGTATGTTGGTTTTCTTTCTAACTGACTGCACAAGGCTCAATGAAAAGGGTGAGCTGGAATAATTTATCAGCTGAGGAGAAAGCCTCCAAACATGCAGTCCCTTGTAATCATGTAAACATATTCATAGGTCTTCATAGAAAGGTATGGAGCTTTTTCATCTGATTTTCTGTTTGTCTTTTATCTGCTGATTTACTGAGAAAGTGTTTTTCTACAGAATGGAATTTCTATTTCTTAGCCCCCTGGAACATTCATACTAAGTGCTCTATGAGTGGATTTTGAGTCAAAACCAAATATGTTTAGACAAATGGCCTCTCCACTCAGGAAGTACATTCACTACTTGTGATTATTCTGGACAGGAACTGTAAATCAGGAATTGGCTTTGAATTACCGCATACACACAATCCTCATAGTTCTAATCATCTGTAGACTCGATAATATACCTATGGACTTTTATGAATAGAAGTCGTCTTGCTAGATGCAGAGAACAGTTGTAACCTTTAATGTATGAATGCTCATAGTACTGGATGCATATGTTATGAAGAACTCAGATTAAGTTAATTATTTGATTAAATTTGTTAATTTAATGAGTAAATATTAATTATCATTAATTCATTTGCTCTGAAAGTAAGTGTATCTATGCGAAACCACCTTAAAGAAAACTAATTCTTGGGAGAAAAAGAGTAAATTATGATTTTGCTAATAGACTTTGCCATATTGTCTCAAGCTAGGGTAAATTGCAGCAAGAGAGTAAGCCCAGGAGTAAATATGATTTGTGGTTTATTTCATTAGTGTTCAAAGATTATCCTGTTAGGTGGAGAATATTTGCTAGGGAAAATTGATCCTGTTAATTTATCTTTGTTTATAAAACATTAGAGATGATGTTTAGATCATATATTAACATTTCATCCATAATATGGAAGAACCAGATGCTCATGTTATGCTTTTAACTGTGACTGCTTGCTCTTAAAGCTCCTTCTTATGCAGTTTTACTTTTATGGAAGGTGACAATTAAACTTCAATTATAAGTTCATTCTGGATTGTCTTTATTTTCTTTGTTTTAAATTAAAGGCTTTTTTTTTTCTCCCCTGTAAAAAAAATGTATATTGCTTTCTTAATTTGCACTGCCATCTGTGTCACTGCACATTCCTCTACTAATTTGCATTCTTCGGGGATGGAATGTGAGCCCTGCTGAAGTTAGTGGTCATCTGGCAAATCTTGCAGTGTGAGTTGCTTAGCATAGGGGCACAGGGCAAAAAGGGGCAGAAATGCACTTAGAAGGCAAGGTCAGTGGCATCAGCATACCTACTACCAATAGTGTGGTAGTACTACTAACAAAAAGCTGTGGGAAACTGAAGTAGTCTAGATTTTCTGTTCCAGTACAACACAACACGTCCTGCAGTTTCATTTCTCTTTTCATCTGCACTGCAATCAAATGCAAAACCCAAACACTGAACCACAGATTGACAAACCAGCACCTCCGACTGCCACACATGACAGTTATTTGGGAAATTAATGTGCTTGAATAATATTTCCAAGTTAACTCCTTCAGGTTTGATTTTAGGAGTAGCATCGTTACTCTTCATAGCTAAGCAGAGCTGGGGATTGGTTGGGAAAATAAAGTAAAAAAATAAGCAAAAAAGTTTAATACCTTTCACCGGGCAACTCCAAACCCTTCAGCGCTGAGACTGTGGCAGACAGCAAGGCTGGGATACTGAAGCAGGAATGGACGTAGGAGGTGCCTGTTCTGTCAAACACTGATACATCTCAAGAGTTTCCTTATTCCTCAGGCTATGCAAATGCTGCATCATCTGTTTTCCATGGCAAAGGTCAACATAGGGTTCAAAACCTCTCACGAGACTGAAAGGAGCAGGTGGGAAGAAGATGGGAACATCTTCAACCTATCAGACAAAAGTAATCTGACATATATTTAATTAAAATAGCCCTAGTTAAGAGTAGAAGTACACTGAAGGTTGGCCAACTCTGTAAGTGAAGGGAAGGTAGTTTTTCGGCCATACCACCACTATGAAGGATAAATGATCTCAAATGTAAAAACCTACTTGTTAAAACCAATAGCAAAAAATTGTCCAATCTGCCATCTGCAAATAGCTGCATCAGATCAACAAAACACTGCTTTGATTTCCTGCCACTGGCTCAAGCCCTTTAGATCATACTGCAACTGAAACTGGATGTGAAAGTCCCATCTCAGCCCTGAAACTCCTCCTGACGCGCTGCAAAGCCAGAGGAATTGTCCTTGCACACATTACACTCTGACTCCCAGTGCCTGCAGCACTGCAGTCATATGGATGAAGCTGGGAAAAGAAAGAAAATTAGAGCTCATATAGACATGGAAATCAAATTAAACAAATTAACTTTTTAATATCTTTTCCTGGCTATAAGCACAATTTTTATCTCAAGAAAAAAAAAATAAAATTCAATTTACCTTAGATAACCTTTTGGCCATTCTTGAGTGTTCTGAGTGATTACTTAAAAACCTCTGTGCTGTTCATTTGTGTACAAATGCACTTGAGTTGATTTTAATTAAAAAACAGCTTTAGTAACTGGTTTATGCTGTCGAAAAATAATTGGGTTTTCAGTAGGATATTCACGTATTAAACTTACTGTTTCTTTAACATGTGTATGTCAAGCCTGGAACTGCTTTTGTCCAATTCCCCAACATCTTTTAGGGCCAGATCTTCTGATTATTCAGGTTTCTATACTGATTCAATTTTAAGGACATATTTGTGAGAAGTTCACAAAATGGAAAGTTCAGCCAGTTTCTTACCTATTTAATATAGAGAAATCTTCTTAGACATAAAAGTACTATTCACATTGCTACAGTAGCTAATGTCACAGCATTTGAGCACTAAGACTCTATCAGGACTGAGTCTGAGCATTTGTCCAAAGTCTCTACTTCTTTTTTACATGCAGAAGAAAAACAAGTGGGATGATGAATTTATTCAGAGAAAGATCAGCCTGGAAACTGAAGCCAAGTGATCCAGAGAAATAAGAGAGCTGATAGGGTGAGTGGGGGTTTGAGTCAGTCTTGGAAGAAAGATTGAACTCCCTCTCTTGATGTTTCATCCGTCAGGATCTTCATCCCCTTCACACCCTTGTGCTGCTCTGAGTCCAGCTCATGCCCCATGTTCTCCTTGGCAGAGCTGGGGGTTTGCAGGGTTCAGAGCAGAACAGAGATGGAGTATCAACTCTCCAGTGTCGTTGAAAGGAGCAAGATGACTAAATTCCATGCTGTTGGTGCAGAGTAGCAAAAGATAGGGGAGGTAGAGGATGAAAACAGGAGACCCTCTTTTTGTGAGATAAATTACAGACATTGACTTCATGTGTAGAGGTCTGTATTATTTCCTAGAGACCTCAATGCAAGTGGAAATCTCTGAATCTTATAGTATATTTTATTGTGTAGAAATTAGTTGACACCAGCTGATGTTTTTCAAGCACAAACCCCTGCCAATACCTAAACCAATTCTTCCTTTCCTAATGAGTGGAGATGAAGGTCTGCATTTTAGGGCTTCACATCAGACCATGCTGAAATTTTATCCCACCATGCCCAAAAGAATGTAACATTTATCTAAAGTCTTGAATCTTGACATTCTGCAGCTATTAAGAGAGTATACAGAATCATAGAATACCAGGTTGGAAGGGACCTCAAGGATTATCTAGTCCAACCTTTCAAGGTAAAAAAACCCCAAAACAAAACAAAAAAAAACAAGAAAAGAAAACAAAAAGAGTATATATATTGATATAGCATATGAATTCATCACAAAGTTAAGTTGATGCACAAACCTGCTAAGGCAGGTCTTTTGGTCACTAAGCACTTGCTAGGATCTTGTACAGCCCAAAATAAAATCCCTGAAGTAATAAAACATGACATCAATCTCCTTGGCTCTTGAGATCAGCAAAACTAGTTGCTATTGCTAGGTAATTTTCAGAATTTCTGTATAGTTTCCACTGTCATTAGCCAGAAGTAGAGAAGAAAGTGTGAAGCCCTAAACCATAAAGGAACAAGCCTTTTATTTCAGTTGGTGCCATTTGCTTCGGTGCTGTTACTTAAAAATCTCACGTGTGAAATGATGTTCCTGTGATTTAACAGCAAATTTCTCCCAGGCTCTTTTTTGATGAATGAATCTGTTGGGTGGGAAAGGTATTTGCTCCCTTCATAATCACTGCAGTACTGATTATATGTGTTGATGACAAACTTAGTCTGATTCTGATTTTCTAGATAATTTTATAAAGCTAAAATAATTCTTGTGATGTCAACATGTTGATTCCAGATTCCCAACTAATTGAGTTAAGGCTGTGTGTTTGTGATATTGAAGGGATAGGGGCAATTATCTGGAAATAAATCAGTTGAGTTTTCAATATGCTGAGCCTTAATCAAAGTTAACAAATTTCAAGGGTTTTATTATCCTAAAGAATCTTGATCACTGAGGCTTTTTTCACTCTCCCTTTCTCAAAGAGGTGGTGGTTTTTGCCTACTAGGCTATATTACCACACAGTATTTCCATAACAGGATTTCTCTTAGGCTTCTTTGTCCTTTAATTCTGTATCACAGCAGAGACAAGTTATTTTACTGCTGTTCTTAAAAAAAAAAAAAAATTATTACAACTCTTCATGGTATATCTGGGCTGAGTGTTGATTTCTGAAGGTACTGCCAGAAGATGTTTAATAATACTGTCACTCCTAGAGAATCTATGCCATGGCAGATTCTGACAAGGTGCAAAATAAGGGACAGGTGTGAATTTACCATCTGCACTGCCCCTACAAGACTGAGCCAGTGTCACTAGGAATTAAACTACAGGAAAGACCTTGGGAGGGAAAGTCACAGCATACCTTGCTCCTGAAGCTATTCCCATACTCTGAAGCAAAACAGTCATAAAGCATTGGTAGAAGACTGTATATCTTTGCTTCCCTGTATTTACAAACCCCATGTACCCAGATCAGAAATAAAAGCTTGATGTTTGTTTGTAGATATACAGTGAAGACATTTGATAATACATACCCACATAACTGTTATTCTAGAAGACAGCAGATGAACTTTCTCATTTTAGCATTGCCAGCTTTCAGCATAACATCAGTTAAACCTGAGCCAACGATATTACAGTGAAAAGGAACTTTTAAAAAAAATTATTTTTGCCTAAGAGGATTTGTGGCTAGAAAAATGGTCTGAGAGTCTAAATATTTGTATTTCCTTCCGGCTTTGCTAATAACTCATCTTAGTAGATATTGGTGAGCTAGAGGCAAATTCCATGACCTGCCTTATTTTAGGGTTTGCTATTCTTAAAAAAAAATTTGCTTGGCCTCAGGAGTATAACAGAGACCACCTACGTTACGCACGTACAGTCAAGAACTATACACTTAATAATGCAAAATACTATTTATCACTATAACCTATGGTAGTTAATGTTGAACAGTGAGAAGTGAAAAATTTCACTAGGGAAGTGAAAAATTTCCTATCATTGGGAGTGTTGCTTTGTGACAGTGAAGATGAAAGATCTGGCAGACAGGAAAGCATCTGACCAAACAATTAATTCAGGAGGACTACAAGTCTACTCACTAGGAATTGAGAGGTCCATGTCTTTCCTTGGAAGGTGGTACTTTCCGACAATATAACAGTCTTTTACACTAGAGTAGTAAATCAGTGGCCCAGGAAAAGGGAGGCAAATCCTGAACATCAGCAAACCTTGAAAAATGAAGCACTCCTGAACATTAGGAGACTTGCAATGTAGAGCTCTTCTAAGTTGCTGTATAGTTTCCTGGCCATGCAATACT
The DNA here is from genome assembly GCA_033439905.1 of Ceryle rudis. NCBI lineage: Eukaryota > Metazoa > Chordata > Aves > Coraciiformes > Cerylidae > Ceryle > Ceryle rudis. The sequence goes on from JAAGNO010024964.1 coordinate 67,157, forward strand.
TCAACATTAGAGAGAGTAGGACAGGAAGAGCACTTTCTGTTTTTAATGCTGAAGCCAAACTATTGCACAAGTACCATTTTAGAGCCTAGAACCTAAGACCTGGAAGTGTTTCATCCCATAATCTTCCTTGGAGACTGATCCTGATGAACTGAATGTTCCCAGTCTCATCTTAGCTTCTCTGGGTCATTCACTATCCCAGAAATATAATAAAATCACAGAATAACTTAGGTGGGAAGGAACCCTCAGGATGTCATCTGGTTCAACCCTCCACTCAGAACAGATAAATTCCAAATTAGATCTGTCTTCCCAGGTCATTGTCCAATAGCGTTTGAAACACCTCCAGGGCTATATATTCCAGAATTCTGGGAAACTTGTTCCCATGTTGACCTGTGGCAGTAATCACATGGATTCAAGTGGTACATGGACTAATGTTCTTAAGTATCCTAAGGACTTTCTATAGGAAGGTGCCACCTCAAGAAATTAATCACAGAATCATAGAATGTTTTGGGTTGGAAGGGACCTTAAAGATGATCTAGTTCCAACCCTCCCGCCATGGGCAGGGACACTTTAGACTACACCAGCATGTTGGAAGTCCTATCCAACTTGGCAGAACATCAATAAGCTGGAGAGAGGAATTAAGCCGATGTTTGAATTTGTTTGAACTTTTTAATGTGCTACACATGTCTATGTAGATTTCTGGAAAGAAATTAAGGCATAGATGGGGGATTTACCTACCTGGCTATTGTTCAAGAACTGCTCTTCTGGTTGAGTTATTTTGATGATTAGTTCTCTAAAGTCATTCAGATGGATCCCACTGTTTGTAATGCCTGTTGTTTTGTAGCTGTGAAAAAAAATGAATTATTATCTCTAGTGTCACCCCGAGGCTGCACATAAATGTCATTCCAGGGCTCTTTGTCTGCATTTTTCTTCCATTTACACTTAATGCAAACAGAATAAAACAAAACAAACCAAACAGCCTGATAATCAGATGTTATCCTTGCTTGAATCTTTCATCAGACATTGTGGCAGACTTTTATTTGACAGCAGCTACAGTCCTCATCTTTAGGTTCCTACATAAGTCATGCGGGAAATTAGTGTAGTGCTAGACTTATGGACAGTATGGTGATATCTTTGAAGCTTACAGACTTCCCAGGCTAAACAATATCATGAAGGACACTGAGGAGAGGCCTCTGGAGAATCTCTACACGGTTTCTGTGTCTCAGATATTGAAAAACCCAGTACAATGCTGGACTGAAAGAGAATCTATATCTTACAGCCCATGGGGTGGAGTCTGTATCAGCTAAACTTAACCATGGAAATATTAAGCAATTAGTTTAAGATACTCATCCAGGCTCCCTTGATAAGAAATAGTTATCACCAGGAACCACCAATCAAAACCTATGATAGTCAAGATAATTAGGACAAGTTACTTTCTAGAGGAGTCTGTTTCTG
>JAAGNO010024965.1:5723-17297 GCA_033439905.1 Ceryle rudis
AGGGAAAAAGGAGGAAATGCTTCAGTTTCCATTGAATTCCAGTTATAAAAGGTTGCTGGAAGCACTATCCTATGATTACATTTGAAACTGGTTTTCTGTATTTGTGTTAAATTGATTTCTCAATATGGATACTGTCCATTGACTTCTGTTCTATGTTTCTGATAATTAAGAATTTGAAACAATCTGCAGGCTGAATATATTTCTTATCTGAGCAAGCTTAAAGATACAATAATTCAGCTGAGTCCAAATGAGGATTAGATCCATCTTCATTTGCTTAAACAGTCCATATTCAGACAATCATCTTCCATCCCAGTAACAGGCCACCCTCCTCCAAAGTATGAGTCACATGTGCAGATTATAAATCTCTCATTCACCAGCTTGTGGAAAAGCTGTATACATTGGTATCATTAATTTTGTCTTTCATCTGACCTAGGCTATGGAAAAAGGGCTTGGCCAGATCAGCTGATATTTGGCACTGCACGTATTTCAGTATGGATGGCAGGGGAAGCCCAAGATGATTGATATGGTATCAACCACTTCACTGCCTTATGGGCTGTTGTATACAGCAACAATAGTCAACTGTTGTATAGCTCAGTGTAAACATAACACTTAATTAAGACCTCTGATATGTTTTTAGCAAGAGAGGCTTCATGACCACTTGGTCTCATCAAACATGAACTAATGTTTGCTACTTGGGAGTGATCCTTTCTATCACAAGGTTGGAGTTGGGATCTGAATATAGCTGTGGGTAGGATATTAGTGAGTAATTTTTTACATAAATGACATGCACATTGGAAATTTTGCAGCCTAGCCTCCAGAGGATTCATCAGACATAAGTATTACTGAAGCCCTGCATTTGAGTGAAAGGCCAAAGAAAGGGAGCATTTATCTTATCCTGGGATATTGACTTTCTTGCAATATTGTTGTGCTACTTTCTGGAGATGTAATAACACAATGTAGTGTTTGCATAGCAACAAGGTAAAGGTTTCTTTTTTTAAATGCATGATTCTGCCCTGAAAAAAACCCACAGCCTAACACCATGGCAACACATAGTGATTCCTCCATCAAATATACTGACAAAAAGTGCTCTGCTAGATTTAGGCATAATTGCTATTAAAAAGAAGAGAGATTAACAAGCCTGCTTCCAGGGTTTTTTTTTTTTTTACATTCACAAGCATTATTACCTCCACCTTATTTTTTAGCTAAGTATTTATATCTGCACAGACTCCTACAATATTCTTCCTGCTAACCCTCCTGCTCTTTTACCATCTGTCACTTCAGTTGCAACAGTAAAACTGAATTATTTTTTTTTAACCTGCTAAAATACTGCTAAAAGCAGACAAGTTCCACCCATCTGAGCTTTTAGTTAAAAAGCATGTGCAAGACTTCCTGAGCATATCTAAGAATAAGGTAGACAATATGTGCACATCTGCACCAGGAAGAGCAGTTCCTCCACTATTCAGTAAGTGCTTCACCTTCCCACGCGATCTGTATGACTGCAGCATCTGTGCATCAGTTTGTGAAATGGTCTTAAGAACTGCCGAGGAAAAGCAGGTCTTCAGCTCTTTCAAAAGACTGGATGTCCCTCCAAGTGCCTGACTTCAGAAGCTAGCAAGACCAGTGTTTCTCAGACACTTCCAATCAAAAAAAAACGCCCGAAAAAATTCCAAACAAACAAAAAACCCCAACTCCCAAACAAATAAACAAAACCAAACTCCAGCTGCTCTTTTTTTTAATTTTTTTTTAGTAAATGACAAGAAAAAGTCTGAAAGTCATCTCATTCAGTTAAACTTTAATGACTAATTACTTTCACATTCACCCAAAAAGAAGGGTTTTTTCCTCATATTTAGCATGCATTTCTCCCCTCTATTTGTGTGTGGGGTGGAGATGCTTGAATCTCTTTATATACTGGTTGGCTGATTTTGGCTGCTGTGGACTCTCCTTGAATATCACTGGTTGGATATCACTGGTTGTACATTCTGGTGTTGGAGAATCATACAGACAAGTGCAAAGCAGGACTGACGAAGAGACATTTCAATGTTTCTCTGACTAACTCTTCAAAAATGTGATCTCCCTCCCAATGATTTCCACATTCTGCAGATCAGAGTCTTCATGACAGAGGCAGGTCTGTCTTCATCCAGGCTTTCCTGATGATCTTGACATCAGTACCAGCTTCACAGTTGATGCTGCAATCCTATCCATGGTGCCTGCTGAATTTTCATCATTTTTACAAGTGATTAGAGACCAAAAACCAAAGACACTAAATAAGAAGTAATTGAAAAATGCCCCTACTTAAGCCAGCATTTCCAAGCCTTTCAAGAGATAGTGTCATGGTATTTAGCTTTCCTTTGTCTTCCTACCCATCCTCCGACAGTCTCAGCTTTGAATCACTGACAAGGCACAGAGGGGAAAACCTCCATTCTCCAAACACCAAGAAAAAAGAGAAAAGGGCACTTAAACCCACAACTAAACAGTCATTGTTTAGCAGATGCTCTCCAAAGATAACTGAGTTAAAATGAACTTGTTTAGCCCATGGTGGAAAGAGTTTAATCCTCCTGCCTTTGCCTGGCATTGCAACTGCCTGCACAGCCATTTACTGAGATTAGAAGAGGTGTGAGAACGTAACACACAGTTAAAAAGCTTGATTGTTAGTTTGAGACGTTGTTCTATTTCTATCCCCTTCTGTCACCTCGCAGATATTCTCACATGCTTCCTTAGTGAACAACAACTCATGCACTAATAAGCGCTGATGGAAACTTCTATCATTTCCATTACTGCAAGTGGCAGTTCCTACCTAGGGCTTCATGTATCAGGCTCTCTAAAAACTGCACAATTATTCACTGATTTTTTTTTTATAATTTCTTCTAACGTCAGAGACTGAATTTCAGAGTGGACTTACTCTTCAGACTCTCAGCATGTATGCACACCCTGCCCCATTCATGGACCTTTGTGACAGTGAAGAGTTTGATAATGAATGGAGTTTTTTACACACCTGTCAGAAGAAATTTCCCTAAAACTATTGAAAGAAAATCTGCTCCAATTCTGAACATCTTTTTTATAATCTTTCCCCCAAGAAAATTTAATTTCTGTGAAGTTAAGCAAGCCATGCAAGCATCATGGCATAAGAAGAGATCATAAATAAGTCGGCTTTTTAATATAATCCCTTTAGAAAGATCTTTTATGGAGCATTCGTATCACTGCTTAAGGCAATCTTTCTTCTGGTAGGTATAGCTATAAAATACATACATGGTAAAAGCAAAAAGAATTGTATCTGATAATGAGTAGATTAATTGGCAATTTCAGCCCTCGTATGTGTATATGATCTATGCTTCCAGCCAAGACTGAGGAGAAATCACCTCCAATTAAATAACATTGGTCAAACCATACCAGTGATGAAGTTTGGAGTCTTGTACTCAGCTATTGCAAGGAACTCTGAAAGGCCAGAATAAAATTGGTCTCCAGCTAAACTTGTCAAGCAGGAAGCAATTCCACATTTTTAACCCAAGCTGTATTAGCATTTGAATGCAGTTGTTCAAAATGTGTAATTCTCCAGAATTCACAGATTTGTGTAAAATGAAAGATTTTCTGGATTTCTAGAGGGAATATTTCCATGGGGTTCGTATTAAAACACTGTTTAATATAACACCTGGCCTTTTACCGCAAAAAATGTTTGCATCAAAGTACTGCACATTCAGTACATTTGTGATTTTTAATCATTTAGGTTTTTTCCTGTACTGAAGTTTTTACTCATCTAAAAGGAAAAAAGAGTGTGGGAGTTGTAAAGAGATTTTAGCCAGTATTCTGAGTCTTGGTTAGAAAATATCATTCAGAGATTTTTAGGAGAAACTGCTTTTCCAGAAAGATTTTATTCTGTGATGCATTGCTTCATTTCCCTCCCTCTATCTTAGGCATAAGCCACCTTCCTCTCCTTCATTTCTCTTAAGTACAAAGGACAGTTTTGCTTTCTTCAAATGGTGCCTGTCATCTTGCAGTACCTTCACCAACCTCCTGACCTTGCCAGCTGTAATGTAACCTCACATGTATATAATACAGATATTTACACTTGACCTAGTCATCCCAGGTTTATTTTGTAATGCATCAGAGAGAAATATACCCTTTCAGGGTGCAATTCAGCTCTTTCACACATCAGCTTTAAACCAGGATGCGTAGTATCTCATTGCATTGTAGCTGTAACAATTAGACCTCTCTGACCAAAAAGATTATCAGATTCTAGCACACGTGGTGGATTCTACACTTAATAGGAGGAATGTGATCAGAGAGAAGAAAGGACCAACGGGCGGAAAGTAATTTGCAGGTTGCAGGTGTGGACTAGTGGCCAGTATAGGTCTGCTCCCTAAAGGATTTCAGTTATCTACAGTAAATTAAATGGGAGACTTAAAAAACAGAGAAAGAGTGAAATTATGTGAGCTGGTTTACCTCACTGCTTTAACCTGTGCCATTTCAGTCAAATTAATCCCCTCTAGGGACTAGTGATTCCATCTCTGGGAATTGCCTTAAACCCTAAGAGATGATGTCTATCCTTCCTATAGATCCATGTGGCATACCCAAAGGAAAATCACAGGAGATAGGGTGAACAAAGTGTTAACTAACACTGGGCAGAATGGATACATTTCTACCTAAAACTAATACTGAGTCCACCACAGCATTTGGATTTCCATTTGAGAGAAGCTGTGGATTCTCTGATGTAAATCAATGTGACTTCAGCCTCTTTCCTTCCCACACAATACAGAAGGTAATTTCTTACTTCATGGTTAATTTATTGGAGCTCTTCACCATTCTGCTTTGCTATGATAAATTACCTCCTTAAATCTTTTCTTATTTTTTTACATCATCGGCTGCCAATTCTCAAAACACAGCATTGTATCATTCTCAGTGCCAGTGTTTACCAGAGCTGTGTGCAATACTCTGTGCCACTCCTGATAATGTGAGTGTGGTAGTTGCCTTAACTATTGCCATCTAGCAGCAGTATGTGTACATATCTATCTATCTATCTATCTAAATATGGTAGTGAGTGCTAATAAAGCCTAGCATAAACTCAGCTTCATGAGTCTTTGAGAAAAAAAAAAGGAAGTCAAAACAAAACAGTACTGTGCTGTTCTTTCAAAGCATATGCAAATATAAATTTTCTGCATTTATCTTCCAATTTCAAATGCTACTCCCATCCAAAATTGGTGCCTAAGTGTGGTGTATTCTGCCTGATGCTCGGTAAATAAACAGAGCACCTCTTACTCTGTCTGTCTTTCTGTGCTACCAGGTTATTCAGCTCAACTCTGCCATGGCCTGCCTTTTAATTTCCAAACAAACAAGGTCAACAAAGCTGGCAGCTGGTAGTTAACTCTGTATAATAAGATTTTGATTGCTTTCCTAGAGCAAGGAGTATACAGGGAGACAAGTACATTATGCTTTTGAGTTCAAGCACAAGACCTATTTCAAGGTCTTTTTTAAATGTATTTATCATTAACGATTGGAATATCAACTAATGATTAAGTAAGTAATGAGACCTTAACTTCACACACTGAGCTATAATAAACAAGCAGCCAGCAAGAGGGGTTACTGAGAAGTAGATGTTTGGGTTTTTTTAATAGAGAAGTTGATTAGCCTGTTTATTCTGGAACAAAATATTGCAGAATAATGCCTTGTTTTGTCACTGTAATTAAAAGTAAAGGCAACTTATTCTGCTGGAGGGACAGGGAAGGCATCCTCCCTACCTACATCTGACTCCACACAAGGTCTCAACTAGTAGCAATCATTGCACCCAAAGAGCTGCTACTGGAGAAAATACTGTTCAGTATATGACTGACAGGATAAAAGCACTGCATGCAACCTCAAGAAATTTATAGATTATATTAAATTAGAGGGAACAACTGGCTCAGCAAACAGGGTTTCAGTCATTGAAAATTTTGAGAGATTCCCAAGTAGGGCCCATTTTAGAGCAACTGTGGACTTAATCCACCATACTGAAAAGCTTGATATTTTATTGTTTATTTTCCTATGGTGTCAGCAATTTTTCTTTTGTAAAAGTGTTGAGAGTGTAGATCTTTTCAAAGCACTAATCACTCACAATAACTGTGTATAAAATGAAGATGTGTTTGCTAATTTAAAACCAGGGAAACTGAGGCATTTGTAGGTGAAGAGACAGCAAGAAGTGTTCCTCACAAGTACTGTCCTGTACTAGGGCTCAGGTAAAATTATTACATTTTAAGGTACTTAAACATTTGTTTTTTTCATCACAATGGACAATTTGGGGTGTTCATGTCAGCTGACGTGAAAAAGACCTTAGTGAAAGCAAATTAAGATAGCAACATATACTGCTGCCAGTCACACAGTGCTCACTACAGAAAATCATCAGTTTATACCTCAAAAAGGAGTTGGTATATTTTATAGTTAAAATTTAAAACAGTTTAACAATTTACTTCTAACAGGTTGGTAAAAGTAGGATGTCATGATATTTAGGCACAGCACCTGAGGAAAGCATCGGAGATCATTCTTTTTCTACTTTATTTGATCTCTTTAACATACTCATTTTTCTAAGCATCACTTAGTCATTGGGTAATACAGCCGGGTGTAGTTCCTATTGGTTACAGAAATCAAACATACATCAGCACTTAGCATCCTATTACCATGGGTTTTATTTTATTACACTTTAACTCTGCACTTTGTTACTACCAAAATCAACGACAGCAAACTACTCAGACCATCATAATAAGAGGATTTCATAATGTTTTAACCAACAAACGAGGTTCTAAGATCTTTGCTAATAAAGTACATATAATGCAATCTGCTCCTGAATCTTTCCTGCTTGCATTGCTGCAAAATTTGAAGGCAGCTGCTCGATTAAAACCTGTGTTCTTGCCAGTTCCCTTCCTGCCATTCACTGTGGAAACATCAGACAGGGTTTGTTTGTAGAGGTGTATTATTATTATTACTACGTCATGTTTTCCAGAGCCTATATCACCTGGTATTTTCATTCTGTGGACAATTGTGAAAAAAAAAAAAAGGAGTTTTTTTATCTAATTTGAACCAAAGGAAGGCAGCAAGACAAGGACATCTTTCAACAAGACATCCTGTTTTTCAAGTCAGTCTGCCAATGGGCACAATATCCCTCGTGGTCTTCTTTGGAATAGCCTGCACCATTACAGCTCCTGAGGGAGGCAAAGAAGAAAGAAATAAAATAAAAATAAATGAGTAATGTAGGGTCTCCTAACTTCTTTCTTTCACAATTACCATTTGTCATCTGAAGTTGGCCTTAGGCTTTTTTTTTTTTCTATGAAGACAGGAGCCAAATTAAACTATGAGAAGTATAACAAATCTTACTTTGTTGGTATCTATTAGACTTCACTTGTATGTAACTCCTTGGGGAGTTGCAAGTTGACAAAGAAATACTTAGAATCAGGCTCTGTTTTATTTTACACCATTCAAAATCCAAACTCACCTATAGCCTTCTTTCAGCTGAACTGCTGGTTAATAGAGTGGTGGATAGGTTAGCGGCCTGGGAAGGGCAGATGCAACAACTTCTGCTGCAGCTGCTGCTCCTTACTTGGTGCGTAACCTTGAGCAAAGGGTTTCAGCTTCCTGTGCCTCAGTTTCTGCTCTTTGTAGTGCAAGCTCTGCAAGGTAGGATCTTTTCTGTATTTCTACGTCAGACAGAACACTGATATCCCATTCCCACATCAAGCCTCCAGATATTACACTGTGGTGAATAATTGAGGGTGTGAGAGAAATCGGCCCTGAACCATTTTTTTTTAAAAAAAAGCTCCAATACCTCATTCTCATTTGTTTCTGCAATTTAGGCAACATACGTTCCACAGCATACTGAGCTATTTCTAATATGCCCAGCTGTGCAGGTTGATAGGCTAGAGATAAAATGATGCTGCTAATGAAAAACAGCTGCTCATTAGTTAGGAGAAAACTGGGTAGGATGTTTAGAGATACAATTATTTTTACTGTTCTTGTCCCTTTTACGGTTATACAGAAATTATACTATTATCAAATCATGTTAGACGGCGTCTCAGGTTGAACATTTTAAAAATGAATGTGGTTCATTAACAACATGATGAATATTTAAGCAGGATTACGGATCATAATGAACTCCTTTTAATTTTTTTGAAATAGAAAAAGCCCAATAAATTTGCTAATATTTCACTGGCTAATGTTGTAATTAGGTGCGCAACATCTTTTCCTATCTTTCTGAACATCTCTCTTTTACTGCTGACTCTGAATTTAAGTCTGATGCAAAGGGCTGAAAAGCTGCATGTGGGTTTTTTTTTTTTCCACAAATATATATCAAAAACAGTCTGATACCTTAAACATAATCTAAGAGCTAAGCAGTCACCTCACCTACAAGAAAACCCTGGTAAAGGAAAGGAAATAGAACCAAAGAGTCTGTTCTGATGCTCTGTACTTCAAACGTAAAACAAAATTGAAACCTCATCCTCTGAATAACCCTTTTTGCAATCTTATCAAGTTTCTCACAGAATTGACCAGAATTTCACAACTGCACAAGACTTTAATATTTAAGATTCTGCCACTTTGAGAAAAAAAGCCAAGAAAAACAAGAAGTTGAAAGAAACAATTGGATATCATTATTGTTAACAATTCCTTTCAAGACCTAATGGCTTTGTTAACAGAGCCACATTTACTTAGGTTCTTGACCCTTATACTAGAAGGTTGGTTGTGAAAAATTGAATCTTTCTGCCATGAGTGGAGTAGGTTTAATGCTTTTGAGTCTTCTCTGATCAGACAATCTTCAGCTCAATTTACTCAGCAAGCAAAATCAGCAAAACAAAAGAAACTAAAAAGGAAATCGATTGAAAATCTGCTTAAGTCTCTGGAACCAAATCCTTCTCTTGTGCTTTCTCCCTCTCCAGACTTACAGTTTGAAGACAGGGATATCCCAAGACAGAATTTTAGGCAGACTCAGAAGTCCACATTGTATTTGTTCAGTAGAAAGCTGAGGTAAGCCTGTCTGAAAAAAAATCCTTATAAAAAGTGAGGTTCGGGTAGAAACTTGAGCTAAACTGATACCTCACAGCAGAAGTTGTTTGACTGTGGTGGTAGGGGAACTGGGGAGCTCTCTGCAATTACCAAGAAGTACTGCAGTGCTGTTTGGAGACACCTGCCTCTCATGGAGGCTGATAAGGACACTTTTTTGGGGGGTGTATATTATTGGAGATGCCTAGGGAAAAAACTCCCATATCTAAATGTACATGAAAAGAGGAAGTATGTGCCTTCAAGTGCCTGAAAAAAACATAACATGCTTTGAAAGCAGTATTTGGCACTTTACCCCAAATTTTATTATTTGACGTTACAAACCCTATTTTTTTTCCTATAAACAAAACCTGGTGAAATGAGGGAATTATTTCCCTGACACTTACTGAAGATGAAAAAAGGTTATTTCCCAGTTATCACCAATAGCAAACCAACACATCAGTAAACAAACACAGCTCTTCTGTCTGCTGGCAAGAGCAGAACTGGAAAGAGCAACTCCATTGTAATGCTAATTCATTTATCTGGAACAATTGGAGTTTACTAATACATATCTGCTGTGGAGAAACAGTGAAAAACTGTATCGTAAGAAAACTTCAATATCAATAAATGGCTTGAGGCAAATCCTTTTTATCCCTTGTATTACAGGTTTAAAAAAAAAACAAAACAAACAAACAAACAAAAAAACCCCAAAACCAAACCATTTTCTGCACTAACAGAATCCAAATCTTGGGACTGAGTCTTTGTGCAAGTTGTTGTACAAATATCAAATACAAAGAAAGTTACAGTCCTGGAAATCTCATAGACAGAGTAGTTAATAAAAGACAAGCAAGTAGAGGTGGAGAGCAGGTAAAGATGAGAAACTATTGGTTTACTGGAAATGAAAGACTTGTGCTGACAAGCTACCTGTTGTCAAGTTTTTTGTGTTGTAGAACAATGGAGAATTTTGAAGGATAAAGAAACTGTTTTTCAAGAGCAGAGGAAGAATTATTCCCCCATAATGAGGGCCAAAACAATATCAGACAAATCTGAGATGGAAAGTAGTACCTGCATGGCATTGTTGAATTTTGCCATGGCTGTGGCTCAGACTAGCTCTGTGTTACCAAGCTGAGTGATGCACTGCTGGTATCTAAGTATGTGGCTGAAGTTCTGGTCTTTGGGATGACCTCAGCTGTCTTTTTGTAAGATCCTGGTGCTCTTCCACAAACGTCACCAGTCTGAGATTACACGATGGCTCATGGGACAATCTAGCTGCCTTGAAAATAAAAATGCAGGTTCATGGCTCAAACCCTTCCATTACACAATCCTGCCCCAGTGGTGGCCAGGTAGAAACACATACAATAACTGTTTATGTGTGTAGGTAATGCATGTACATGTGCAGCATACAAATACTTCCATGTCTACACATATTCATATGTTACATATTTCTATCACAAAGTAAAGCATGTGCAAAAAAAAAAAAAAAATTTCTGTGACATTACATGGAGGAAACCAGGCTGTGTTACTATTAATTCCCCTTCTGATTGTTGCCTTTGTGTCTTTCTCTACTCCCAGATCCAAACAATTCAGAGAGCTATTGCAGTCTTTCACTATATGTGCACAAGTCCGTAGTCTAGAGTTGTCAAACTCATCATGCAATCTGAAAACTGGCCAAGAACACTAGTAGACTATAACCATCCTAATGAATAAGATACCAGAGATTCTCTGACGTGTGGAACCCTATCACACAATAGCCAAAAGAAAAAAAAAAAAACAGATTAGTGTAGTTTTGCATTATGTCAGCTTGGGCCACAGTAGCTCTGCTAATTACTAATTACTAAAAAACTTCATTTTATATAAGGTGCTGAGTAAACTGTAAGTAATAACAACCTACTCCATGTCCATTCAGTCTTTTCCTTTCCTCTGTGGTCTAGAGGAGCGGTCAGTCACCAAGTTGAAAACTTAGTATGGCAATGACCGATTAGAAAAGCAACCAAATAATTCTGCTAACTTCTAGTCTCCATGGGGTGGGAGACTCCAGCCTGGCTTTGCAGAATTATGCTGCCTAGTTGAGACAGGTTCCTTTCACCTTGTAAATGAGATTGATAAACTCTACAACATTCAAAGTAATAAGCAGCAGCTCTGATTAAACACCTTAGCATCAGTGGGGGTGGGTGGGAAGTCATTGTGAGGTGGACTTCAATATTTTTGCAAATCTGTAATTTAGTGACTTACAGAGTTAAACTTGTCTGTACAGTTTCACCATTGTCTCAGTCCTGAGACTTTCAGGAGTTCTGCAGCTCAGCTGTACTCCTCATTATCTAGTCTGTGGTATCTGCCCCAGGTTTTACATCAGGCCTCTATCTTGGTACCTTGAGTTCATCTGGTAATAATAAATTGACTCATCTAGTCCTAGACCTTAGCTAGCTTTCAAATAACTCATGTCACGTTTTGTCAGTGCTCTGAGGGTTGGAGTCAGTCTATCTCAAGCTGTAGCAAGCCCTTGAGGATGCAGGGGATGCAGACTGAGGATGAGAGAGAGGTTACCAGACTCTGCAATATTTCAGGGAAATCAGCAGTGAAAGATGG